>JAYESA010000015.1:94131306-94386068 GCA_036927795.1 Iris macrosiphon | reverse complement strand
AAGCATATATACAAGACATAATATTGTGAACATCGCCTGAACATCGCCTGATCATCGCCTGTACAATCATTCCATAATTGTAGCCACTTGGCACGCTTTTACTGTTTCAGAGAGAGGCTTGAGCGACTTGTAATCTCGGCTATACGCCGCCTGTAACACTTGTTTATATCAATAAAGAGTTGCTTACTTCAACTTGTGTTTCAATGCTTCCGCTATATTGTCGACTCAGTGAACTTGTTACCAAATCGCTATGCGTTTATGATTCCGCTGCACTCGGACAATCTGTGCGACTCTATGGCTTAGAACTCTTATCGCCAGCCAATAAACCTCGGCCTTATATGGGCGTGGCTCACGCTCGTGTGGCATCACGCCCGGATGGGTCAAACGATCATTCTGCGGAAGCGCTGGCGCGTGATTCTCGCCTAGCCGGAATGACCGATTTGCCTGCGGAAGATCGGGGCATAACATGCAGCGCTTGCTGTTGCGGCTGTTGCACGTTCTGCTGCGCTGCACGAGCGCTTCGCTGCGGCACGCTCCGCTGCGGCTGTGCACGCTGGCCTCCCCCCTCGCACCACACACATACACAAACATACACACCCATAAACACACAGACACACACATATATTCATATATATATATATATACAACTATATATATATATACACACATATACTTATATATATATTCTAACACACACACTACAAACATATATATTACACACACACAAACACTTATGTATATAAATACATACACACACACAAGCACACAAGCACACAAGCACACGCACACTTATATATATATAAACACACCAAACTCAAATATATATATACACATACACATTGATATATATATATACATATACACACACACACATTTATACATATATATTTATATATACACAAACACAGACATATACATAGACACACACACACACACACACACACACACACACACACACACACACACACATATATATATATATATATATATATATATATATATATTATATATATATATATATATAAACTTATATACATATAATACATATATAGACACACATACATATATATATATATATATATATATATATATATATATATATATATATATATATATATATATATATATATATATGTATATATAGACACACAAACACACAAACACCAACACAACACAACTCAACACAACACAACACACCACCAACACGCGCACAACCACCCCTACACACACAAACACCTATATATATATATAAAATATAACCCGAGAATTCTAGCACACACTCCTCGAAGCTAACCCAATGCGCGCACAAGCCCGAAACTAGGAAACCAAGTCGAAATGGCCGTTCGGTCATTTCGACGAACACGCGGTGTGCGGTTCGGAAAACCTCCTAAAACGCACACCAAACCAACTCGGAATCGGTCCAAAATTTACCCACGGGTTATAAACGATATCTAGATCCTAGAAAAAATGCTAATGCATCGATTCTAGGCCCGTGGCAAAAATGCGCACGCACTTAGAATCGGCGACGACGAAAACCCCAAAAATACTCGAAATGCCCGTTTCTCCACGACACGACTTCACGTGTCCGAACGGAGACGCGCACTACCCCTCAAAACATCCGACAACGTCTACCTAGGTCCGTCTAACCTAGGGCATCACCCAAAATTGGACCAATCTCGGATTCCACCCGAAATTGACACAAAATCTAGTGTCAAAGTCTCCAAACACAACCAAACTTGTTCCAACTTCCTCCCACGGGTAGGCTTAGGGTCTAAGAAGGTTCTAAACCACTAATTATACTACATAAGAGTAATTAGTAAGAAGAAAGTTAGGGTTCACCTCTTGGGAGTTGGAATCCCAAGGCCAAAGTCTCCAATCCACTTGAAATTACCTCCCTCAAGCTCCAAGCCTCCAAATCTAGCCTCCACACTAAGTCTAGGCTCTACACACCTAGGTTAGGGAAAATCATAAGGTTAGGGTTCACACAAAAGTAAGAAATGGAAGAAGGAAGGAAAGAAAATGGAGAAAACTTACTTGGAAGAAGGAAAGAAGAAGAAAGAAGGAGTGGAGAAGAAGAAGAAGTGAAGAAGTAGAAAAATGGGGGGCTGCTGTGATGCTCGGGAATGGGGCTAGGAATAGGCCGGCCAAGCAAGAAATAAGGGTTTCCAAAGTCTCCAAATGTCCAAAATGCCCTCCTCTCACTTGGGTTTGGGTTTCGGGTTCCAAAAGCACTCAAACTAACTCCCAATCTCTCCAACTAACCCACTAAAAATATAATAAATATTTCTAAACCCAAAAATAGGTCTCACTGGGGTATGGGCTGGGTCGGACATGGGTCCACTAGGGTCTGACACGGGTCCAGGCTAGCCAAAATCCTAAAATAATCAATTAAAAATAATACAATAACTATTTAAATATAAATATAATTATTTATAAATAATACACCATTTACCAAATAAAAAAACTCTATTTTCTAGAATTGGGCAGTAATAGGGAGTCTACTGCTGCAGATATGGTGTCTCCTCAGGGACATTACTGTGCCAGCATAGTCATCAACTGATGTTGTATAAAAGCAATAAAAACTCCACCAAAGTAGTCTATGTTCCAACGACTGCAGCATTCGAAAGGCAAACCCATGATGATGAAGCCGAAGAACTGCCCTTCGCCTCAGTGTACATGTCTTGGGGGTCTCCTCGCAATAGACCCATCCAAAGGCAACAACCTGCGAGGGGTGCATGTAATCCCCCTATTTTTTTATTCTTATTTTTTAGTAATTATAATTGTTGAAAATTTTCTTAGAAATTGTGAGAGTTATACATAAACGCATGCTACTACTAGGTCACAATATCCAAAAGTATATAATATTATGCTAGTTATAGCTCTTAGAGGCTCACATATAGTTTTAGAAACCTTTCTATGTCATTTTAGAAATTTGGAGAATTTTTGAAATTTTTTGGATAATTAAAACCTAGGAAACCTATTTATTGATGGCCTTTCAGAATTTATTTTGGGTATGTACGAAATTAATTTACCACCAAACATTTTGTTTAGGTTTCAAAACCCTAAATATATTTTCTAGATTTTTTTTTGGATACTTTTAGGATTTATTTGGAGTAAAATAGAGCTAAATTGAATTAATAAATAATTTATGTAATTAAAAACTCTATTACACAGTCATATATACAGTCAGTTGTCCATGAGATCATGGCTTGTTGGTTACGATGGGGGCTCCTGTGGGGATGTGTACGGTTTGAATCTCCCCTGGGAACTTAGTTCCTAACCCGGTGGAAATGACATCCGCCCTGGGGCCTACGGGTCAGTCACCTCTATATATAGTATATTAAACCCTAATTTTTCTGAATTTATTTTAGAGAGGAGAGAGAGGGTTTGCTCTAGAGAGATTATTCGAGTTCTTCTATATTTTATGGTATCGCTAGTAATACTTTTATTATTCTTCTGTCTTCTATATTTTATGATGACATCTTCTGCTTTATAGCCTAGTTTTGCAAGCTATATTCTTATTTTCAAGCTTGTTCGGACATGTGTATTACATGGCGGTCGACTATCTTACATATTATTCATTCATGTCATATTTATTCTTCTTGTGGATTGAGATATTGTATTATACTAGTATATAGATAGCTTGATCCTATTTTATATAGCGTATACATATTCGAGTTGGGTTGGAGTCCGTTTGATATGTAGCTGGCCAGTGCCACGTACTCTGGTCCTAAGTATTTTGGGACTGGGCGTGACATAGTTTTTGTGGTGGCTCATGCTGGTCAGAGCATATCGTATCGGTTACATAACTATACTAATACGAGCCTGTGAATAGAAAAGACCAAAATAGGATCTCTATCCATATCTGCCTTAACAACTCTCTTTTGAATTCTACCGTCCCTGAACCACATGTTTGTATTCGATCATATCTTTCTTGAACTCCTTATTATTGTTTCTCATCTTCTCCTATTTCGAAAAGACAAGCGCTCGTGCTTGATGAAAGTTTGACATATGTGTAGTCCTAGGTATATACCCTATAGGACTATAGGTATATACCCTATAGGCCAATTATATGGGATATAATCTATGTTAAAATTTTTGAGGATTGATAAACACTATTGATTGATTTGAGAAAAATTACCTTAAAGATATAGTCTTGTGTGAAAAATTGGTAGATTCTAAGTTGGGTAGGAGTTATATTATTAAATTCAAATTATAGTAAAATTTTTTATATATTGAAGGTGAAACTCTTAGATGGTGGTTAAGAAGGCAAGTAGTAAAAAATAATTGAGACATTTAAGTGCTTTTGATTTCAAGAATTTTCAAAAGAATAATTATGATTTGTTTAAGATAATGTGAGAAAAAAAAAACTTGAGAGTAATGATTTGACTTTGAGGAAAAGAATGTCTTGAGGGTTGAATTTTGATAAATGGGAAAAAAATTACAATTTGAGGATTTGATTTAAATTTGAATTTTGGGAGTTGAATCATCAATTTAAATTTTGAGGATAGAAATTTAAGTTAAAATTTGAAGCTTACGAAGTTCTAAAAATTTGAAATTTGAAATAAGATATTGAATAAATTTTAGTTATTCAAATTTTAGAGGAGATTATGATAGCTTGAAATTAGATTTTGATCTTGGTTATTTAAATTTCAAAGGAGGTTATGATAACTTGGATTTAGATTTAAATTTTGGTTATTAAATTTTGAGGAGATTATGATAGATTTGGTTTAGATTTAAATTTTGAGAATTTAAATTTTAAGGATTTCAATAAGTGGAGATGAAGGAAGTAGTGAGCATAAATGATTTCTAGAATATAGAGGCACCCTTTCAGACCATAGGATTATGCAGATTGTTCATATATCCAAGTAGTGACAATCCATCCTCCAGCTTATCAACATCTCTTCATATCGTGTTAATCATTCATTTTTCGTATTCCTTCTCAACCTCGGCTCCGTGTGCAAGCACTTCATGTGATGGAACCTATTTGTGCCATAATACCTTATCTAAAGTAGACCAAACCGACCCTTAGAAATTTAATGAATTATTTTCTTCTCACCCTTCCGAGTTTAAAGTAAGATTTTTCGTACTTCTTTTCTATTGCATGTCAACCTCTTATTCTCGTATCGTGCTTTATTTTTAATTTCGAGAAAAAAATTCTTATAAGTTGGGTAGAATGTAATCCCCTATTTTTTATCTTATTTTTTTACTAATTATAATTGTTAAATTTTCTTAGAAATTATGAGAGTTGCACATAAACACATGTTACAACTAGGTCACAATATCCAAAAGTATGTAACACTATGCTAGTTATAGCTCTTAGAGGCTCACGTATAGTTTTAGAAACATTTTAATGTCATTTTAGGATTTTGGAGAATTTTTGGATAATTAAAACCTAGGAAACCTATTTATTGACGGTCTTTTAGAATTTATTTCGGGTACGTACACCATTAATTTACTACCAAATTTTTTTTTTTGGTTTAAAAACCCTAGATATATTTTCTAAAAAAAATTTGGATTTTTTTGTGGATTTTTTAGGATTTATTTGTAGTTAAATAGAGCTAAACTGAATTAATAAATAATTTTTGTAATTAAAAACTACATTACACAGTCATATATACAGTCAGCTGCCAAGTCAGCCACACAGGGGCCCACGGGTCAGCTGCCTCTATATATAGTATATTAACCATAATTTCTGCCGAATTTATTTTAGAGAGGAGAGTGAGGGTTTGCTTTATAGAGATTCTTCGAGTTCTTCGACATTTGCGAAGCCATTATGACCAATCCTTATGTCGGAATCATGTCATTTTTTATTAGAATTGTATTGAGGTATATAATTTATTTTTATAATTCGAAACCATTAATTTTGTAAAATTATTTAAGTGTCAATTGTCCGAGACACGTTTCTGATTTGCTGTTTTTGAGATTATGGGAGATTCCAAACTCGGATTCATGAAATCTTTGATATTTTGGAAAGATGACATAGAGCCCTTTAATATAATTTTTTTTTAGAATTTATTAAATTAGTTTTGTATCCTGTTTAATTCGTGCAAACCCCTAGATAACTAGCAATCTATCGATCCGTAAACTAAAAATTATAACCATTATATCTCGCAAACGATTTGAGATTCGTACGAACCGTCGATTCCATCATTCTTGTGACACTAAAATCTACGTGTTCAGGTACTAATTTTTTTGGTTTGCATTGGTTTACTTTTGGTCAATAGAATGCCTCGATTTATGTGCCGTAAATATCGAAATCTACTAACGTGATATAAATTTATGTTGAACTTATAATTCAGAATATTAATTGATAAATATTGATTATAGAGACTAGTGTGACATAGTTCTTAGTATGACTAATAAACGGCTTAGGTGACATAGATGATAGTCGACTTAGACCGATCCCACTTTCCTAGTTAGGAGTGGTTAATTGTAAATTGTATTAGTGTATAACATATTGGTTGGTTGTATTTGGGATTGGTAGATATTCATGATGATCATATACGAGGTTCGTGATTAGACTTGGTTATACTTTGGGCTTGCAACCCAGCATGGACGTATACCTCCAATCCAATTTACAGGCTTGCTCGGTACAGAAACGTAACCGAAATAACATTTTTAGGACCTGCATGGGTCACCACAAAAATATATCATGCCCAGTCCTAAATACATAGGACTAGGTATACACAATCATGCCAGCTGGTATGTATATGGGAAACTCCAATATATAGAACCCACAATACAACATACACTATATAAGGGTACAACTCACAATAGAATATATGTATCAAGGTCAAAGGTCACACTATATCTCATCCACACATAATAAATAAAAGCAAACTAATCAATAGATCGAAGGATCAAGTCTGAAATAATCCAAGAACATAAATAGTCTGGTGGAGACAAATTCACTACAAAATGACTATATTAAAATAAAAATAGAGTCCAACCTCCAAATATAAAAGAAATAGTCCACTAAATAAGCCAAAAACTAAAGATGAAATCAAGTAAACTCTGGTAGCGCGGACTCATCATCACCAAGAGTAGTGTCTGGTCTAGGTCCGTACTCCTCAGGATACTGCGGCTCAACTATACCTGGAGAGATCACCAGGTCCTCAGTAGGATGTAACAAGTACAGAAAAATATGCCACAATATAGTAATCTTGTTACAATAGGTCTTCTAACCATCTATGTGAATGCAATTGAGGACAACATTCTACGCAGGGACTCTCTTAACAATAATAAATTTACGGTGCACTAGTGCTCATCCAAGAAACTAGAGGCATCTAAAGAAAAAGTAAATAATTGTAGCCCCTACTCTAATAGTTGTCCTCCCCACCAAATAAAACTTTTCAAGTCGTATTGACCACTGGTCAAGTCCGTAACTGCTAAGGTCTCTAACATAATCTACTAATAGCAGTTACGACGTCCTAACCGTCGTACATCCCGCACGTACCGATAGCCAGTCGAATGCACAAGTCCGTGTCCTAAATGGAAATCATAATTCGTGTTAAGTAAGTGTCATGGCCAAAGGATATATAAGTATAACTAACAATCATAGAGTGATCTCATAACTCTAGGTCAATATGTATAGTAAAATAAGAAAGCAATGGATGACGCATTCCGTTGTTACACCCAAATCTTTCTTGGACGCGCAGTTTAATATCATAAAAAAATAAAAAATAAAGGACATAATGTAAAGACTGAAATAAATATGAATGCAGAGTATCGTAGCAAGGTATACTTGCCTAGAGGCAGTTCTATGGTAAAACCATATCCAAATGGCATACAGGGATTACTGGAAGATGTGGGAGTGAAACAATAGTCCCTGGAGGTTAAAATTGTGAGACTCGTCTTACAATATTCGTATTTTATGCTTATACATATTTTTGTGCTATTTATTGGTTTATATTGGTTCTCGAGGACGCTCAAAATTTATAAAAAATTAAAACTTTACTACCTGACTGGTATACCGACAGTATACTCCCGACAGATATTTAATTTACTTTTTGAGATATTTTCGAGAATATCTCTATATATAGTACTCGAGTTCATTTTATTTATTTCTCTCTTCTCTTCTTTATTTCTCTCTCGAGCTTAGAGCTTGGTCTTGAGACCTGGAGTGTGGTTTCTGAACTCCTTCGTGGTGGTGGACTAGAAGGTTTAGGCTGAGAGATCGCTTTAGGCAAGTAACCTTGTCGATTTCGTGAACTTCTTTCACTTTCTGTCATTTTCGTTCCTGGAACCTTGGTTATTGCTTTTTAGCTTAAACTTGCTTTACTATAGTTGTTCCTAAAATTATTTCTAGCCTAGTAACTATTTTGGTTTTGATTTCTGGTAGAATCTTGTTCCATCCCTTTCTGGTAACTCGGTAACGGAAACGGTGCTGGAGTTGTGACGGTGAGATTTAGTCCATATTGTGATATGAAACTTACCGTAGACTTGACTTCTTGTTAGACTTGGTTTTGGTAATTTTTGGGGTTTGATTTGGGTCCCAGAAATCAGACTTGACTCTAACCATGTTTATCCTTGGAAACTGGCATACCGACGGGTATACTACTGTGTACCGACGGTATACCAATTTTGATCGACTTGAATTTCTAGATATTTTTTGTGAACCCTATCGGCATACCGATGGTATACTACAGTGTACCGACAGTATACTATAGTATACCGACGGTATACCAATTTGTGGAACTTTCTTGTCCAGAACCTTTCTTGCCTACTTGGAACGGCATATCGACGGTATACTACAGTGTACCAACGGTATACCAATTTTTTGGAATCCAGAACTTGTATTTTTCTATCTCTGAACCGGTATACTGACGGTGTATTGGACTCTACCGACGGTATACCGATCGTGCACTTTCTTTAGGAATTCTTAGTTTTTTGTCATTTTAATTTGATTCTTCTAACTTTTGCTTGGACATGCGATAACTTGACCTGATTGGACATGAACTTATATGGCTTCAAATGACTTGACTTGGCTTTACTCGGTTCTACCCGGCTTTGCCCGACTACACGTGATGACATGATTGATTGGACTTGACTTGGCATTACTTTACATGCCTTCATCGGACCTGGCTTGACTTAGTTTCACTTAGCTTTACATGGATGGACTTGGCTTCACATGGTTGTACATGGCTTTACCTAGATTTACATGGCTTTACCTGGTTTCATATGGCTTTACCAGGCTTCACATGGCTATACCTGGCTTCACTTGGTTTCACATGGCTTGGTTGTTATCGTGGCATACATGAGTCCGTTTGTGCAATGTATATTAAAACTTGTTTATATTACTATTAGAACTTATTTTGTTGCATCATGTCTAGGGTAAATTCTGCGAAATGCCACACCCGAATTCATACAAAAAACTGCTAGGGGTTGATAACTAGAGATTCACTTAGTACATGTCTAGGGATTTTCCTAGATTGTATGCAATCCCAGTTATTTATATGGTTATCTTGTGGAGTATCTAGTGATTTATCTTGTGGAGTATCTTGAGGAGTATCCAGTGCTGGTAATCTCGGACTTATTGCAGGGGCATACGATCAGAAGGAACCCTAGTATCACGTTGCATTATATTTGTTAGTAATTAGGATTGTAATAACCCTAGTTAGTTAAAGTAACGAGTCGTACTTATATGAATTGCCGTAATTTATAGATGATGGTTAGTCTAGTCCTTACATGATCATATATTTATTTTCTGTACTTGTTATTCTATTTTGCTTATCAGTTCCGGATATATCTCATTGCAGATTTATAATATTTCTTTTATTATCCTGAGATCATTTACATTCATTCTTTACTTTCAGTATTTGTATTGCTTGTGTTGTTGGTTTAAGTTCCTAGATTGGCTTCCTTTATGGTATTTGCTATTTGGAATTTGACCCCACTGGTTTTGCGTGGCCAGATCCAGTAGTAGCATCGGAGGATCTTTCGTACTTTCCCAATGATGGTGATCACCAGGTGCACCAGACCACTTTAGTGGTTTTTTTACTTCCCCACTCTGATGTATATTCTACTTTTGTTGGGGTTTAGCCACCGATCACGTGTTTAGCTCATGTTTTTGTTTGATCAGTTAGCCTACGGGCAATAGCATGATTGACATATCCTAGGGTTGATCATGTATGACTTAGATTTTGGTTAATTTATTTATTTTGTGTTCACTAGCTTCATAATTATCTGTATATTGTAGTTTGGGACACTTTACTATTATATTTTAGCTGATCTTATATCTTGTTATTATTTATGTTGTTCTTGTGATTGAGACACTAGGTTTTGTTAGACCTAGGCTTGACTGTTGGTTTATAGTAGTGACCCCTCATGTCTTACAATTTCACCGTATATACGGAGTACTGGAGTGATCTAAGTATACGTATCTGGCCTTGTCAGTCTCGCTCTCCAGTATTCTGGTTTTGGAGCATGATATGGTTTTAGTGGTGGCCCATGCAGGTTTGTCTTAGCGGATTATGTATGTCTGAGCAGATTTGATCTAATTTTTATACATATGTAGGGGTTGTTGCTGTTGCTAGATGTCTTAATTCTAAACTGTTGCCCTTGATCCCTAGTCATTTTTTTCATCCCTGATTCTTGATCTGATATCTGCTTATTCATTGATCTATCATATTCTTCAATTGACTCTTGTATCGTTAACTTTTAAGGACACTATTTCTGTTACTATCATCCAGATGGATCGAGTACAGCTTGATGAGGGTCAGCATTAGGGATCCTAATGTATTCCTAGAGATCGGCCTCAGCATTCAGGGGCAGAGTCTAGAGTAGATCTCGAGGCAGATCAGCCGATACTATCGGACCAGCAAATAGCATCGGTGCAGCCAGTGCACCCAGTTCAGTCTGAGCAGCTAGAGGTTATTGTCCGAGCCTTGATAAATGTCCTTCGAGGTTTCACAATGACCCAGCAGCACCAGAGTGACGTACTCACTCCATCAGTCCAAACAGCGTTGGAGTGAGGTGGTTCTTAAATTCAAAATTATGCGACCAGCTTCAGGCGTCTTAGTCCTCCGTACTTTTATGGCACAGAGGACACGATTTTGTCCGATGCTTGGCTGTAGGACACTGAGGCCATATTGGAGGCAACATGGACTCCGGCTAGAGAGCGGGTAGCAATAGTGAGGCTATAATTGTTGGACTTGGCTCGTGATTAGTGGACAATGCAGGAGGGTTCTCTCACAGCACCGATTCTATGGGCAATTTTTAGTGAGAGGTTCCAGGCGAGATATTTTGATGTAGTGGGGTATTACCAGCTTCATCAGAGGTTTAACAACATCAGGCAGGAGGGCAGGACCGTCGATGGTTACGCGGCAGAGTTTGCGAGGCTTAGTCGGTTTGCTCCCACTTTGGTAGCGACCGAGTTGGAAAGGGCGAAGAGGTTCCAGGAGGGACTCCACTTAGAGATTATTTTGGCGGTGGAGCAGCATGAGTTTCATACCTTTGATATTATGATACGGGCAGCCAAGAGGTATGATAACACATTGCAGAGGATTATAGATCGAGTTGGGAGCCAGAAGAGGCCCAACCTTTCAGGAGGATCAACATCCCAGTCATTAGTACCGGCTCCAACAGTTCTAGCCCTGACGATTAGATCCAAGAGGAGGATAATATCATCTCAGCAGTCTTCTAAGGCGCTCCCTCAGTAGAGACAGTGATCTTCTTCTTCTTCCCGTAGTTGTTTCCATTACGGGAAACCTGGTCATATAGTATCAGAGTGCCATAGGGCACAAGGATTGTGCTTGGTGTGTGGGGCATCAAACCACATAGTCAAAGTATAACTTAGAAGGAACCAGACTGGATCATCATCATCCCAGTCTGTAGTTCAGTCAGCAACGTCACATTATAGGGCATCAGCAACAGTGCAGCAGCCGCAGATTCCAAGGCCTTTGCCTCCACAGGCTCAGGCATTCCAACGGAGGCCGCAGCAGTATGCGCAGGCCCAGGCACATGCGAGACCTAGAAGTCAACAACAGAGGGGACCAGCACCCAGAGGGAATGTCAAGCCTTCTTGCTATTGATGGAGGAGACTTTGGCTGCAGGAGAGGTGGTAACAGGTACCATTCTCGTCCACTTTCATACAGTTTCAACTTTATTTAATTTTGGTGTATCGCATTCATTTATATCTGCACGCTTTGCAATACAAGTTGGATTGGAGTCCGAGTCCTTACCTGTTAGTTTGAATATACTTACTGGTAACGGTCTTATGGGAGTAGATAGAGTATATCCCTCGTGTAGAGTTATAGTGTGCTGGAGAGAGTTTCTCGCGAGGCTAATAGAGTTTCCTATGGACGATTATGATATCGTTCTTGGGATGAATTTGTTGAGTATGAGACATGCGATGATAGATTTTAATAGTGGCAAGGTTATCTTTCATGTACCTGGTGGGGAGGAGTTCTCATTCTTTAGGGGTGCAGTTGAGTCACTAGAGGTTACATTAATGATGGCATAGACTGAGGAGGCGCAGTTTCCTAAGGTAGTTTATGAGTTTTCTGACATTTTTCTTGATGAACTACCAGGTGTACCACCAGTTAGAGATGTGGAGTTCTATATTAAATTAATCCCAGGAGCAGAGCCAGTTTCAGAGAGAGTTTATAGGATGGCAGCGTTTGAGTTGGAGATTTTGAACCGGATGATTGAGGAGTTAAGAGCCAAGGGATTCATTAGACCTAGTGCATCACCTTGAGGATCCCCGTTACTTCTTTTTAAAAAGAAGGATGGTTTATCATGTTTAGTTATTTATTATAGAATACTAAATACGATAACCATTAATAACAAGTATCCTTTGCCCTGGATAGATAACTTGTTTGATCAGCTCAGTGGGGTAGCTGTATTTTCTAAGATCGATTTGTAGTTTGGGTATCATCATATCATAGTTAGAGAGCAGGACATACCCAAGACTGCATTCAAATTTAGATATGGTCATTGGGAGTTCCTAGTTATGCCATTTGGAGCGACCAATGCACCAACTATATTCATGTCTCTCATGAATATCATCTTCATGCCTTACCTATACCAGTTTGTGATAGTATTTATTGATGATATCTTGGTCTATAGTCGGAGTGAGGAAGAACATGAGTAGCATCTTCGTGTAGTTCTTCAGATTCTTCGAGACCTACAGCCATACGCAAAGTTTAGCAAGTATGAGTTCTGACATTATCGTATCTCATTCTTAGGACATATCATTTTTGGAGGAGTCGAGGTGGATCCCAAGAAAGTGGAGGCTATTGAGAGTTGGCCAGTACCCTATATAGCTTCAGATGTGCGCAGTTTCCTGGGTCTAGCAGGCTATTATAGACGGTTTATGGCAGACTTTGCTAGAATTTTTGTACCCTTGACACGACTGACGTTTAAAGATGTGCGATTTTAGTGGTCAGGTATTTGTCAGACTTCTCTCGAGAAGCTCAAATGGAGTTTGATTTTGGCTCCAATTTTGACACTTCTAGTGGGACCAGGTGGGTTCTCAGTGTATTATGATGCTTCAGGAATGGGACTAGGGTGTGTCCTTATACATCATGGTAGAGTAATAGCTTATGCGTCTCTGCTGCTTCGAGACCATAAAAAGAGTTATCTAGCGCATGATCTTGAGTTGGCAGCAGTAGTATTTGCAATTAAGCTCAGAAGGCATTACTTGTATGGATATCAAGTGGAGATCTTCACAGACCACAAGAGCTTGAGGTATGTGTTCACACAGAAGGAACTCAACATGCGTTAGAGGATGTGGCTCGAGTTATTGTCAGACTAAGATCTTGACCTTCAGAATCATCCAGGGAAGGTCAATGTCGTAGCAGACGCCTTGAGTATGAGAGGAGGAGCTTACTTCTTGATAGAGTAGCACCACATTTTGGAGGATCTGCAGGAGATGGGTATCGAGGTAGTATTAATTGGTTATATCAGTTTTATGGCGAATCTGCAGGTTCAATCTTCTATAGTTTAGAGGATCAGAGCAGAGCATACTGGTAATGTCAGGATTCAGTAGCTCAGAGCATAATGTGAGAAAGAACGCAGACCAGAGTTGATCATTCATGAGGATGGGACTCTCCAGTTTGGGAGTCAACTTTGTGTGCTGAGAGGAGATACCCGGTAGAAAATTATGTTAGAGGCACACAGTTCTCATTACTCAGTGCATCCAGGAGGGACGAAGATATATCGGGATATTCGTCAGCACTTCTGGTGGAATGGTATGAAGAGGGAGATAGCTCGGTTCATTTCTCGGTATTTAGTCTGTCAGCAGGTCAAGACTGAGCATCAGAGACCAGCTGAACTACTTCACCCTTTACCGATTCTGGAGTGGAAGTAAGACATATTACTATGGACTTTGTGATCGGTCTTCCTAGATCCCCGTTAGGCAGAGATGCTATATGGGTTATAGTAGATTGACTCACGAAGGTTACTCATTTCTTTCTTTCAGAGTGGGCCAGTCTACAAAGCAGCTAGCTGAGATGTACATGAGGCAAATAGTCAGATTGTATGACATACCAGTTAGCATAGTCTCAGATAGAGATTCACGGTTCATATCTCATTTTTGGCAGGGCCTACCCCAGAGTCTGGGTACTAGGTTGATGTTCAGTTCAGCCAACCATTCGCAGACAGACGGGCAGTTGGAGCATATTATTCAGATTTTGTAGGATATGCTTCAAGTTTGTATACTTTACTTCGGTGGATCTTGGGAGGATCACTTGTATTTAGTAGAGTTCGCCTATAACAAAAGCTTCCAAACGAGTATTCAAATGATACCCTTCGAGGCTTTGTATGGTAGGAGATGTAGATCATCGTTAGCTTGGGATGACATTGGCGAGAGGCAGATATTTGGTCCAGTGATGATTGCTCAGTTGGTTAGAGTGATCAGGAAGATCAGAGAGCATCTCAGAGTGGCTCAGGATCCCCAGCATCTTTGGGCAGATCAATACCGTCGCCATATTAAGTTTTCTGTCGGTGATCATGTATTTTTGATAATTTTTTCTACCCATGGAGTTATCATATTTAGATTACGGGGAATGCTTAGTCCCAAATATATAGGTCTATTCGATATTCTCGAACGAGTTAGAGATGTGTCATATTATCTAGCTCTTCCACCATCGCTTCATAAGGTACATGTCATCTTTCACATATCTCAGTTGTACCAGTATATTCCAAACTCGAGCCATATCCTGGATCATTCTGAGTTTGTCGTTGGTACCGACCTATCATATGATGAGAGGCCCGTGTCTATTTTGGACCAAAGGGAGAATTTTCTCAAGAACCAGACTATCAGATTAGTTCGAGTAGCTTGGGGACATCACTCACTGGGTGAGTCAACGTGGGAGAACGAGGATGATATGCATACTCGTTATCTATTTCTCTTTGACTCGGGAGGTATACTTATTCGTATACCCGTATCCTATCTTAGCCTGTGCATGTTATTGATTGTTAGCTTATATGTTATGTCTGTTATTGTTTCTTTTCTGATTTTTTTTATTGTCCAAGAAATTTCATTATCATATGAGTTTCCTGCTTGTTTTAGTTTCGTGCTTGCTTTCTTGGATTTTCTTGTTAGTTAATTTTGGATCCTTATGAAAATTCTGAAGACAAAATTTTTCAAAGGAGGGAAGAGTTGTGAGACTCGTCTCCAAGTATAAGTATTTTATGTGGATACATTTTTTGTACTATTTATTGCTTTATATTGGTTCTCGAGGAAGCTAAAATAATTTCAAAAATTGAAATATTACTACCTGACCGGTATACTGACGGTATACTACAGTATACCGATGGTATATTGTCCGGCAGATATTTGTTATATTTTCTAGATATTTTTGAGAATCTCTCTCTATATATATTACTCGAGTTCATTTTATTTATTTATTTCTTTCTCTTTCTCTTCTCTTCTTCATTTCTTTCTCCAGCTCGGAGTTTGGTCTTGAGACCTGGAGTGTGGTTTCTGAACCCCTTCATGCTGGTGGACTAGAAGGTTTAGGCTGAGAGCTCGCTTTAGGCAAGTACACCTTGCCGATTTTGTGAACTTCTTTTACTTTATGTCATTTTTTTCTGGAATCTTGGTTATTGCTTTTTACCTTAGACTTGTTTTACTATAGTTGTTCCTATCGTAATTTCTAGTCTAGTGACCGTTTCGATTTTGATCTATGGTAGAATCTTGTTCCGTTCCTTTCAGATAACTCGGTAACAAAAATGGTACCAGAGTTGTGGCCATGAGATTTATCCATATTGTGATATGAGGCTTACCCTAGACTTGACTTCTTGTTATACTTGGTTATAGTAATTTTCGTGGTATAATTTGGGTCCTGGAAATCAGACTTGACTCTAACCATGTTTATCCTTGGAAATCGGCATATCGACGGTATACTACAGTATACCGATGGTATACCGATATCGACATACTTGAATTTTTAAATATTTTTTGTGAACCCTATCGTCATACCGACGGTGTACTATAATATACCGATGGTATACCGATCCTTGCCGACATAATTAACCGACTTCAGGATATTTTTCTTGGCCGGCATACCGACGGTATACTACAGTAAACCGATGGTATATCAATTTGTGAAAATTTATTTTTCAGAACCTTTCTTGCCTACTTGGAACGGTATACCGACGGTACACTACAGTGTACTAACGGTATTGTCATGACCCACACTCGGTGAAGGGACACGAGTACATAGGTACGGCAAGCCTACGCCGCAACATCAGCAGTAGAACATTGTCTAGGTCAACTATACTATCTAAGCATCTCGCAATAATGTATAATCTACCAATAATATCTTAACTCCAAGAAGGAGAACAATATACTTAATGCAATATAATACTCAATCACAAATCTATAGCACGATAAGATATCAAAGAAGTCTAACATAATTATGCAGTCTAAATATAACAACAACAAATAAAAACAATATCCAAGTCTCAAATATACGCAAAAATAAATTCGGTACCAAAATGAAACTAACTATGATAACTAGTAATTCCGGCTAGATATCCCGGCAGTAACTCCAGAACTAGTGGGTCCATGTCTACACCATCTATAGGTCGAGGTCTGTAGTACGTCGGACACCAATCTCCCGGATCCTCTAAAAAATATCATCCAGCCAGGAATGGAGCGAAGTACAATCCAATAGTAGTTCCAATTAATTGACAAAAACTATAAAATAGTAAAATATGAGATGCTATATATGATGAGAATATAACTGATAATCTAAGAACAATGAAGGAATATGCAAAACTAGCAACAGAAATATAAATTAATGCATACAAGAATGAAGGAGATGAACTATAATATCAGAAATAGAACATGGTAATCTATGAACTAAAAATATAATCAATAATATACCATATGTTTGAGATACTAACTAAATATGTGATCGGCTTAGGATATTTAATGATTACACTAAGGAGCTAACTCAACCATACATGAAGTGTATGATTAGTTAGTAGCCAATGATTACACTACTAGCTGATAGTTCTTGATCACATATTTAATTAGTGTTTCTTCTGCCCCGGCTGATACGATGGATCTAATCATGACACATTACTAGCCAATGTATCCAATATTTAACCTATAATATCCAATGTTATCCAATACTAACAAGGAGAAGTATTCGATACTGTCTCGATAATCAAGGTAACATCTCATGACTGACGATCCAATAACAATACCAATCCATGTACAAATGTGTCAAAGAATCATAAGTAACATTTCTAAATACTTGAATTATAATAGTAATCAAATAATGAAAACCATCAGGGAATGTACTCGCCTGTGGTCCAGAGCAAATGATGCAAAACGATATCCGAACTGGTGTCACACAGACCTATATATGAAATATTGCATAAATACAAGGTTTTGGAATAAAAATAAGTTAAACTAGTCAAATTCTATGTCATAAAACCATTTCTAAGTCAAAACAATCAATCAAACTATGTCAACTCTAGGTCAAACTAGTTAAACTTGCTATTTCTAGGTTGTGTGAGTCCATCTCTAGGATATTGGATCCATACACTATGTACCTAGGCTATACTAGCTATGTTAGGATAGTAGGATACTAATAAAATACCGTATCATAAGATACGTAAGTTATTAGATATAAAAATACTATAATATATGTATACAAGACAAAATATATAGTACTCCTAGCCAAACTAATGCTAAGTGGATACCTTGGCTTTGAACCAAATACGGTATCACACCACTTGCACACCCATCTTGATATACAAACTCAATACCTTGAGTATAAACCAATACCTTGACATTACCTTTATATCACAAGGTAATACAATATCTAACATTAGCTAACTAACCAACATATCTCACTATACACTAGCATGCATTTATACTTATAACAATACTATACTAAACTAACATACTAACATACCCCTTCGGATATTCAATACCTATACCCAAGATACCTCAACTCTCATTACCTTGGTGAAACTAAAGGTAACCAAGAAATAATACTAACCAATGCAAACTAGTGCTTATATATATTTCTCTCTCATATATATACTTAACTCACTAACAATATATACATAACTAACTATCAATATAAACTAGCTTAGCTTATTAACTAGCTTAGCTTAACTTATCTACAACTTAATTTCTAAGCACTCAAACTACTGTTTCTTATTGCTACTGATTCTGCTTATCGCTGCTGCTGCTGCTGCTGCTTATTGCTGATGCTGCTGCTTATCAATGTTGCTGTTGCTGTAACTTACTACTTCTACTGCTGCTTATTGATGTTGCTTACTTCTTACTGCTTATCTTGTTGCCGTTGCTTACTGCTTATCCTGCTTCTGCTGCTGCTTACTGTTGTTGTTGCTTACTGCTTATTCTGCTGCTACTGCTTACTACTTATCCTGCTGCTGCTGCTGCTTACTGCTTCTGCTTATTGCTGCTGTTGTTTACTGCTTATCCTGCTGCTGCTGCTTACTTCTTATCCTGCTATTGCTGCTTACTGCTTCTGCTGCTGCTTATTGCTGCTGCCTCTTACTGCTTATCCTGCTGCTGCTGCTGCTTACTACTTATCCTGCTGCTGCTGCTTACTGCTTCTGTTATTGCTTATTACTGCTGCTGCTTACTGCTTATCTTGCTGCTGCTTACGGCTTATCCTTATGCTTATTGCTTATTCAACACCCCTAGCACACATACACACACCTATAAATATACACTCATATATATATATAAATCAACACTAATAGTGCACATGAACTCCATACTCTCCCTATGATTATAATTATAATTAAATCTATATCATATAACAACTATAATTATAATACACTAATAGTTATAACCAAGGTAAATTAAATAAGAATGCAAAGTATCAAACACGTGGAGTGCACCACACCCGTATCACACTCAATCTATGATACGCTTACGATACGGCTCAACCACATCACCAAACGTATCCCCAAGGACACGAGCAAGTCTAGAATCATAATTAGAAGCAACACAAAGAGCTAGCTACTCAACTAGGTGCCCGTGTCAAAATATGACATGCTCAAACCCCCGTGTCGGAAGAAAACTCCTAAATCAAACTGTATCGCCAAATTGTCGGGATACGACCTACACATATCCAATTGTGGACACGATACTAGTCACACACAACCAAACACATGTCAATTTGGTCTAATTGACCTATTGACAAACACAAGATGTGCCAATCTTGAAATTTTCCTAAAATTGACACAAAATATCACATAACTTTTTCCATATGCCTCCTATGAACCTAATTCCAATTCCTATGGGTAGCCTTAGTACATGGGAGGGTTCCTAATGATTAAATTATATATTTAGATTCTAATTAGAGAGGGAAAATAAAATTGTATTTATTAGAAGATGGATTCCCAATAAAATCTCCAAATTGAGTGTCAAGAGAGCCTTCAACTTGTAGATCATTGCTCCTCCTTGTAGATCCTTGCTTCCTCTTTGTAGAAGCTTGCTTCCTCCTTATTATAATAGCCTCCAATGATGAATAGGGAAGTAATTGGGAATAAATTTGGGTAGAGATTGGTGTAGGGATGAAGGAATTTGGAAAGAAAAATTTTTATATCTAAATTTGGAATGAAGAAAAGAGAGGAGAGAGAGTCTCCACCCCCTTATATAGTGGTCGGCCCCTTTCTTCATGTCCATGAAATATGAAATATCCAAAATATCCTTTGGGGCTTGTCATGAAGAAAATGATTAAGGAGGAAAGTTCTACTACTAATGGTTTGACTAATTAAATCATTCTCTTAAGGAATTGGGCTTGTGGTTGGGCTCAAGTTTAACTAAAATATTGTTGGTCTAAGAGTCAATTCTAAACTAGTTAGGTCCACTAACACAAGTCCAAAATATAAAATAATATGCTAACAATATTAAATACTACAATAAATAAATATATAACATGCACCATAAATAAATAATTATGATATACCATTCAATATAATAATTTTTAAAATACCAATATTACAATATTACCAATAATATGAAAAGACAAAAATATTTCTCTTCTGGAAAGTGGTAGTGACAGGTATAACGATTCGTTGGAATCCAGAACTTGCTGTATTTTTCTATCTCTGGACTAGTATACCGATAGTGTACTGGACTATACCGACGGTATACCGATCGTTCTCTTTCTTTAGAAAATTTTGATTTTTCATGATTTTAATTTGATTCTTCTGGCTTTTGCTTGGACATGCGATAACTTGACCTGATTGGACATGAACTTACATGGCTTCAGATGACTTGACTTGACTTGGCTTTACTCGATTTTACCCGACTTGGTCCGGCTATACGTGATGACATGATTGACTGAACTTGACTTGGTATGACTTTACATGACTTCATCGGACTTGGCTTTATTTGGTTTCACTTGGCTTCACCTGGACGGACTTGGCTTCACATGGTTGTACATGGCTTTACCTGGCTTCACATGGCTTTACCTGGCTTCACTTTGTTTCACATGGCTTGATTGTTGTCATGGCTTACATGAGTCCGTTTGTGCAATGTATATTAGAACTTATTTATATTACTATTAGAACTTATTTTATTTTATCATGTCTAGAATGGATTCTACGAAATGCCACACCCGAATTCATACAAGAAACTGCTAGGGGTTAATAACTAGAGATTCACCTAGTACATGGCTAAGAATTTTCCTAGATGGCATACAATCCCGGTTATTCATATGGTTATCTTGTGGAGTATCCAGTGGTTTATCTTGTGGAGTATCTTGAGGAGTATCCGGTGCTAGTTTGTGCATATGGATTTTTCGGACAGACTGGGGGGCATGCTATCATAAGGAACCCTAGTATCGTTTTGCATTATAATTATTAGTAATTAGGATTGTGATAACCCTAATTAGTTAAAGTATCAAGCCGTACTTATATGATTTACCGTGATTTATGGATGATGGTTTGTCTGGTCTTTACATGATCCCACCTATATTTTCTGCACTTGTTATTCTATTTTTTTTTTCAGTTCAGGATATGTCTCATTACAGGTTTACAATATTTCTTTTATTATCCTAAGATCATTTACATTCAGTCTTTACTTTCAGTATTTGTATTGCTTGTGTTGTTGGTTTAAGTTCCTAGATTGGCTTCCTTTGTGGTACTCGATATTTGTGGTCTGATCCCACTGGTTTTGCATGGCCAGATCCTGTAGCAGCACCGGAGGATCTTTCTGTAAACCCCCTAATTTTTCTGGATTTTTAAAATCAATTTTTATAATTTTTTTGAAATTTTCTGGGATTTAAATCAAGGTATTTTTGAGATTAAATAATTTTTAAATAATGTTAAATAATATTAAAATATTATAAAAATAATATTTTCTAGTGTAAAATGAAAAATTAGACATAGGATAATTTTTTGGGAATTTACTAGACCCCGAAAGCATTTTTAAAGCCCTAAAAACTAAGTTTAAAATAAACCTAATTAAACCCTAGAAATAAATCCGGTTCCATTAAACCAAACCAACCCGAACCGGACCCGGTTCAATTGAACCAACCCCAAACCCTGCGGGTTGGATCCGGGTCTAACCCGTCGACCCGAAACCCGAGTACCCGAACCCGCATTCCTGTTTTAGCGGATCGGGTCGGATCCCCTCAGACCCGACCCGGCTCTGCCTACCAGAAACCCCTTTCCTCTTCCCCGACTCTCCGGTACCCCGCGCCGCTCCGGCACCACGCAACTGCCGCAGCCGTCTTCTCCGCTCCCCGAACGGCCGGCGGCCCAGCTCCTCCCTGCCAGCAACGCCCGCTGCTCCGCCTCCCTTCCTCGCCCTATAAAACTCCACTCCCCTCAGTCGTTGTCCCCGTCGAACCCCTAGCGCCACCGCCACAGTCGGCCATCCTGAGCTCCCAGTCGTCTTCTCCGGCGACGCCCAGCTCCGCCTCTACTCCTTGAGCTCCACCCCGACCTCGACGAGCCCACCGCAGCCACCTCCGCCTTCCTCCCCTGACCTATCTCCGCCGCCTGAACCGTGACCTAACTGCCGCAACTCGGCCACGACCTCGCCGTCCTCCGCAGCAGCGCCTCCATCTCCGCCGCCTCTCTCCCCGACCCGCAGCTCCGCCTGAATCCTCGCAGCGGCAGCCCTGGTCGACGAAGACCCCAGCGAGTCGACGGCCCCAGCCACCTCCGCGAGCTCCTCCGGCGAAGCCCTCGGCCGCAGCTCCCAGCTCCGGCCAGTGTAACCCCCCGTTCCGTTCAAGCGGACTGCCGTTTGAAATGGCAATAGTGCAACTGTCCCGACCCGCCTTGCCTCAAACGAGAAGCAAAGGATATCCAGACTTGTCCCTACAGGAATCCGGCTTGGACTTTCAGAGGCTCGCTTGACGTATCGCTCTACCGAGGCGAATCATTGCTAAGGTGGGTGGCTACGGTGAACTTGTCTTTGCTTAGCCAGCACACATAAAATCTGGAATGTTATGCTAGTCGCTAGGTGATTCACCCCCTGCATGCTAATAAATCCAACATACCTAGCTAAGGGAATAATCCCAACTTGTACTGCTATGCTAGAACATAGAAATTGAAATACTGCTTGTATTCAGACCCTCGCATGCCAAGTCCCCTAACGATCTAACTCTCGACTTACCTTCGGGTCCGAGAAAACGTGCCTGCTTATGTTCCTTAGAAATGCATGCTTGTCTGCTTGAATGTTGCATTGTTTTCATCCAAACCTCGGAAGACTACCAAGTAGTCATTTCATGCCTGAATAAACCCGCAAGTATTCGGGACCGTTAGGTCACCAAGGCAGTTCCCGATCCAAGGGACTGCATCATGTCAAGTAAAAGAATCATGCTCCTGTGGCAAGACTCATTCAGGTATTCGGATCTCCCTGCAAGTCTCCTTCGTGTGCGGGCTTACAGCAGCCCAGGAGACTGTGCATATCCAATAGCTAAATGAATCATGCAATACTGCTTGTCGTGTGAATTAATAATCGTGTTCGATCATGGACAACTTGTGCACAAGGATATAAGTTCTGCGGACGGTGCTGGGGCACTGGCACTGATCCGATCCGGGCAGACTTCGTGTTTATAGTCAATCATGTTCGGACGGGATAACTTGTAACGTATCATGTTTTATGAGCTCCTCGTATTTTCTCGTTGCATTCTATCCTTGTTCTTGACTAGTCCATTATGGCATCAAGCCAGTGATCATCGTGTGTATATGCTTGCAATGCCTCGTGTGTTTATCGTGTGAATATGGCTTGCAATGCATCGTATGATTTTCATGTGTGTTTAACCTGCTGCCTGCTTGCTTGTAAAATAAAAGATAAACAAGTCATCCTCGCTTAGCGACTATCCGCGTGCGAGTCATTGCATAGCATCAATGAATAACTTAACACCTGAATGATCATATTATAAGAACCCTCGTGTTTGCATATGCTATGCCTCCCGAATGTTTACACTTACCGTGCTTGAATTAATCATGTTTGCCTTGGACAGGGAAAAAGATGGTAAGTTGGTAAGTCTCGTCGTATTTCCTCTCATATCGTACGGTGCACTGCCACACGAGTTAGACTATTCAAATCTTGTATGAAACTGATGCTAAGGCAACTAGAAAGACAACTTAATAGTTGTGCACGAAACCTGTATTACGTGTTTGGATTTGTCGAGCGGGCGAGTAGCTTCCCCACCAGTGCATTCAATGTACTGATAATCCACCAGTTTGTATGCAGGGTGCGGGAGAACCTCGTTCGGTGCGGATACCTCCAACGTGCGTGCTAAGGCCAGGAGTTCCCTCTAAAGCCTTGCAACGGTGCATCCGGGACAGAAGCACATAGACAAGATATAATGTTAGAACTCGCCTGAACATCGCCTCTACAATCATTCCACAGTTGTAGCCACTTGGCACGCTTTTTACTGTTTCAGAGAGAGAGGCTTGAGCGACTTGTATCTCGGCTATACGTCGCCTGTAATACTTGTTCATATCAATAAAAGAGTTGCTTTACTTCAACTTGTGTTTCAATGCTTCCACTATATTTGTCGACTCAGTGAACTTGTTACCGATCGCCTATGCGTTCATGACTCCGCTGCACTCGGACAATCTGTACGACTCTGTGGCTTAGAACTCTTATCGCCAGCCAATGAATCACGGCCTTGCACGGGCACGGTTCACGCTCGTGCGGCATCACGCCCGGATGGGTCAAGCGATCATTCCGCGGGAGCGCTGGCGAGGGTGATTCCCGCATAGCGGGAACGGCCGATTTGCCTGCGGGAGATCGGGGCATGACAGAGTGGTATCAGAGCCTGGCTTCTACACCTTTGGACTTCGATTCGATATCTCTGTTTCGAAAGCTCGTTCGTGGGTTATGTGCACGCTCTCTCTCAATGCCTCGATGGGATGTTCCAACAATAAGTCTAAATACTTTCAAAATACGTTTTGAATGATATGATTGCTTGTCTGGTTGTATGCTGCGAGTGGCCTTTGTGCCAACCTGTGCGAACCCTGGAGAGTATCGCTAGTAGCTTGTCCAATTTTTACTAACTCTAAGTTTGGTTGAATGCATCTATTCGGGGGACGCCTTAAACTGGTACACCATCCAAGACTTAAGAAAAGGTGAAATTCGAGTGCTGAGACTTCGCTATCACTAAGCTGGTTGACGTGTTCACGCTAGAAGTGCACTTCGAAAGTGCGCACGATCCAGTCTAAGCAATATGCTAATTTTGACGCTTGTGCAAGTGAATATCCAAATGAACAAGTACAACGACTTGTCTAGGATTGCCTCAACCCTAGATTACTGCTTATCCTCAGTAAGTCTCAAGGATGAGAACTTTCTGAGTTGGGTAGGATATAACACCCCGTTCCGCTCAAGCGGATTGCCGTTTGAAACGGCAATAGTGCAACTATCCCAACCCGTCTTGCCTCAAACGAGAAGCAAAGGATATCCAGACTTGTCCCTACAGGAATTCGGCTTGGACTTTCAGATGCTCGCTTGACGTATCGCTCTACCGAGGTAAATCGTCGCTAAGGTGGGTGGCTACGGTGAACTTGTTTTTGCTTAGCCAGCACACATAAAATCTGGAATGTTATGCTAGTCACTAGGTGATTCACCCCCTGCATGCTAATAAATCCAACGCACCTAGCTAAGGGAATAATCCTAACTTGTACTGCTATGCTAGAACATGGAAATTAAAATACTGCTTGTATTCAGACCCTCGCATGCCAAGTCCCCTAACGATCTAACTCTCGGCTTACCTTCGGGTCCGAGCAAACGTGCCTGCTTATGTTCCTTAGAAATGCATGCTTGTCTACTTGAATGTTGCATTGTTTTCATCCAAACCTCGGAAGACTACCAAGTAGTCATTTCGTGCCTGAATAACCCCGCAAGTATTCGGGACCGTTAGGTCACCAAGGCAGTTCCCGATCCAGGGGACTGCATCATGTCAAGTAAAAGAATCATGCTCCTGTGGCAAGACTCATTCAGGTATTCGGATCTCCCTGCAAGTCTCCCTCGTGTGTGGGCTTACAGCAGCCCAGGAGACTGTGCATATCCAATAGCTAAATGAATCATGCAATACTGCTTGTCGTGTGAATTAATAATCGTGTTCGATCATGGACAACTTGTACACAAGGATATAAGTTCTGCGGACGGTGCTGGGGCACTGGCACCGATCCGATCCGGGCAGACTTCGTGTTTATAGTCAATTGTGTTCGGACGGGATAACTTACAACGTATCATATTTTATGAGCTCCTCGTATTTTCTCGTTGTATGCTATCCTTGTTCTTGACTAGTCCATTATGGCATCAAGCCAGTGATCATCGTGTGTATATGCTTGCAATGCCTTGTGTGTTTATCGTGTGAATATGGCTTGCAATGCATCGTGTGATTTTCATGTGTGTTTAACCTGCTGCCTGCTTGCTTGTAAAATAGAAGATAAACAAGTCATCCTCGCTTAGCGGCTATCCGCGTGTGAGTCATTGCATAGCATCAATGAATAACTTAACACCTGAATGATCATATTATAAGAACCCTCGTGTTTGCATATGCTATGCCTCCCGAATGTTTACACTTACCGTGCTTGAATTAATCATGTTTGCCTTGGACAGGGAAGGAGATGGTAAGTTGGTAAGTCTCGTCGTATTTTCTCTCATACCGCACGGCGCACTGCCACACGAGTTAGACTATTCAAATCTTGCATGAAACTGATCCTAAGACAACTAGAAAGACAACTTAATAGTTGTGCACGAAACCTGTATTACGTGTTTGGATTTGTCGAGCGGGCGAGTAGCTTCCCCACCAGTGCATTCAATGTACTGATAATCCACCAGTTTGTATGCAGGGTGCGGGAGAACCTCGTTCGGTGCAGATGCCTCCAACGTGCGTGCTAAGGCCAGGAGTTCCCTCTAAAGCCTTGCAACGGTGCATCCGGGACAGAAGCACATATACAAGATATAATATTGGAACTCGCCTGAACATCGCCTCTACAATCATTCCACAGTTGTAGCCACTTGGCACACTTTTTACTGTTTCAGAGAGAGAGGCTTGAGCGACTTGTATCTAGGCTATACGCCGCCTGTAATACTTGTTCATATCAATAAAAGAGTTGCTTTACTTTAACTTGTGTTTCAATGCTTCCGCTATATTTGTCGACTCAGTGAACTTGTTACCGATCGCCTATGCGTTCATGACTCCGCTGCACTCAGACAATCTGTGCGACTCTGTGGCTTAGAACTCTTATCGCCAGCCAATGAATCACGGCCTTGCACGGGCGCGGTTCACGCTCGTGCGGCATCACGCCCGGATGGGTCAAGCGATCGTTCCGCGGGAGCGCTGGCGAGGGTAATTCCCGCCTAGCAGGATCGGCCGATTTGCCTGCGGGAGATCGGGGCGTGACAGCCAGCTCCGGCCGCCCCAGCCACCAAAACCCTAGCAGAGTCTGAACCCTAGACACTGTGCCGTGTCCCATTGTGTCGTGTCGCCTCGCGGACACGATAAATTTGGTTTCCGTAAAGCCCTGTTCAGGTACCCTTTTCTCTCTCCTTGCTGCCCCATTTTTCGTTTCGTCTGTTGCAACGCGAACCCTACGTGACCCTCTCGATGCCCGTGCAACCCGCTCGGTGTGTCGCGTCCTGTGGCGATCGCCAACTGCGATCCAAAAACAGGAAAAATAACTCCCGTTTTCCCCGGAACTGAGTATGCCCCGCCAAACGGGACGACTTGGTCGCGTGGGGTCTTCACCGAAAGGTGCGTGTCGTTGATACGGACGTACGGGATTTCGTAGAAGTTGATTTGGATGTGCGTGTACACCGGAATCAACGCGTATCCGCCGACAACGCCCCGTATCGGCCTATTCTGGATCTCGCTGTAACTTGGTATACACACGTCGAATCGAAACAAAACTTGCGCCATCGGACTCGTAGTAATACGCTGGTCCTGTGACCCAAGTTTGGTTCGATTCTGAGAACGTTGACAAAGTCGCGTATCGTGGGCCCCGCGGCTCCACACGACGGACGATTTTGTGATCGGCTCATCGAAATCCAATTCTGGAAATTCTGTTGGGTTCGTATCATCGTTCTGGATCTGTTGACACTAAGTTTGACAAATTTGGAGAACATTAGTTTTGACATATTTTTCGGTGCGAAGCGGCCCACATGTGGACCCCACTTTGACCAGAAACTATCATTTTTGCCCCTGTGTCCAAATTGGACTCAAGGATAGGCGTTTCTAGCTATTTGATATTTTTTGAACCTGTTGGTGATGTCTATTTCAGCAATCGGAGGACTATCTGCAATTTTCACTGAAGTCAGAGCTACAGTTGGAGCCAGAACCCCAGGCAAGTGTACCTTGCCAACATTGCAGTTTTTGTTACATATTTTCTTGACTTATTTATCTGTTGTACATGCTTAACCTAGGACCATGTGACTTTACTTAGCGTCTGATTAATAGTCGGGTGCCAACACAGTACGCGAAGTTGTGTAACGTCACCTAGAGTTGGCTATCGTGACCCTTTACATTCTCGTACTTGCCTTATCAAGTACCTCATAACCCAGGACACTTGATACTATTCATGAGACAGAATCTTCTTGAGATATTCATAGTAATTCTGTATAGGTTACAGGTTTTATGATATATTCTTTTGCTTAGATATTATATGACTTGATGTATTAGTTTTGATCCTGCATGGCATGGACATGAGACGTATGATTACATTGGGTGGGAAGAGACACACAGGCTACAGGTTGACTATATTATGTCAGCGTCTTAGTCTCTCTCTGAGCTAGACAACCACATGATATCACTGCTACCGGCTCCCTGACACAGAGCTTGTAGTGGTCTCAGCCTGAGTTCTAGTGATGCTCTCATCTTTCATATCACTTAGCTGGTTATATAGTATTACCCTATTTATTCATTTATTTTCTGTACTGCATTATTTATGGCTTGAGTTATATTGTACCTTGCTATGTCCCCTGAGGACCTGGATCTGGATTATGTCCCCAGGACTAGCAGACGAGATCGACCCCGAGGTACACGGGACATGAGCATTAGCAGGAGCAGGAACAGGAGCAGGCACTGGAGCAGTACCAGATCCAGTAGACGAGTGATCCCCGAGGGTATCTTCTGAGTATATACTTTGTCCATACTCAGTATTTGTTATTGATATCTTTATTCTTGTATCTTGACAGTTGTATCAGACTTGTTATCGGGTTATTCCCCGATTTATTTACTTGTGACTTTCTGATGATTATATTTCACTCTATTAATATTGTTGTATTCATTTCTGTAGATGAGATTAGTAGACCATTATTGTTGTTTACAGCTTAAGTACATCCTGATGGGTCCATTAAATTGGGTTTACCCATCGGTGTGTGCTGCTGGCCATTGCCACGTGTCTAGTCCCTCGATATTTTGGGACTGGGGCGTGACATAGTTTTTGTGGTGGCCCATGCAGGTCAACGTCTAAATTGCTTCGGTTTCAACTTAGGGACCGAGCAAGCCTGCAATAAGAATAGAATAAGTTTTTTAGGATCTCATCCACTTGCTTGAAACGTTCTTGATATCTATATCGGATTCGAATTAAATTCTTGACTTGCATCCTGCCTTGATTCCTGTGCGCCTCTTATTGTTTATTTTGGTTGCAGAGTTATGGATTCACGAGCAAACGATGAGACTCCTGCAAGATCACCACGAGATGCTATGGTAACCAACGAAGATGAAGTAATACTAGTGGATGAAGGTCAAACAGCTCAACAACACAGTCAAGCAAATCAGCATGCCTCAAGAATCCAACAAGATAACATTCCACCATCGACGCATTTTACTCCACCAATACCCGTATTCCAGCAAGGGCATGCCATGGACGGGCAACAGATGTTTCAAATGATCTATGCAATAATGCAAGCTCAACAAGAGGCTTTGAGTTGCAGCCTAGTAACCGTACTAGAGCAGACAGATCTACCAGCACGACTGCTAACGACGGGCTTTATCACCGATTTCCGCCAGCTGAAGCCCCGTACCTTCTCAGGCAAAGAGGAGCCCACAGAAGTTTATGAGTGTCTCACCAACACACAACATCAATTAGAAGCAGCTGAGCTTCCAAGGGAACGTTGGATGACTGCCGTCAGAATGCAATTGACGGGCAATGCACATCACTGGTGGCTATCTGAGGAGACACGGCTCGGACCAGACCGAGTTACTTGGAAAGAGTTCTCTAGACTCTTTCAGGAGATGTACATTCCAGCCATCGCTCGATCAGAACTGCGGGACAAGTTCAATAGCCTCACTCAAGACAATATGACAGTGGAAGAGTACAACACGGAGTTCATTCGTCTGAGTCGTTTCACCCCTACCTTGATCCCGACAGAAGAAGAGAAGGCCGATAAGTTCTTCAACGGACTAAACTTTGAGCTACAGAAACTAATTGGATCTTTTGCTCCTATATCTTACTCGGACGTCCTTGCTGCAGCCTGACGCATGGAGCGCGTCACCAGGAGAGAGACCAGTCTAAAGCGGCCGTCCACATCAGCGCCAGCCGGAGCACCACAGGAGGAAGTTGCAAAGAGACCTCACGTGCACCAGCCACCAGGATCATCTCCACAGGCACTACCTGTCTGTCAATATTGTCGCAAGTGAGGCTATATTGAGAATGAGTGCAGACGAAAAAGGAGATTATGTTTAGCTTGTGGATCCAGTCAGTATTCAGTGAAGGAATGCCCTGAGCGTCGAGAAAGAGCACCAATGGTTAACCAACAAGCGGTACCAGTACCGAGGCCAGCCTATCCAGCATTGGGAGCACCACAAACGGGAGTTGAAGGAGTCCTACCACCAGCTCCAGGAGGGTATCAGCCGAGGCCACCTTTGATACCCCAGGCACTACTCTTCCAGCAGGCTCAGAAGCAGCAGAGGAATCGGCTGCAAGGACGTGGACAAGCTTTCGTGATGACCTTGGAGAACGTGCAGACACATGGAGTAGCTAATGCGCGTAAGTGATTCGTAGCTATCGTTTCTAGTATTGTTTTAGCTCATGCCTTTTGGTTCGTGACATCAGCCTTAACCTAGTAATTTTGAACTTGCTAATAACCTAATATGTTTTTTAAGTGATAACCTAGTTTTTCTAAATTATAGTTTTCTAGATTTCCTTTATTCTGGAAATTTCATAACTTCCATTTCTTAGGGAAGGAATTCCCTATGTGTTCTTCTTAAAACCCTCATCCTTGATCGTGTTGTACTTCGAACAATATTTGCAACCGTGTCATCTTTGTTGATCGATTATTCTTTGATTGTGAGGACGCAATCCTCTTAAGGGGGGTAGATTGTAAACCCCCTGATTTTCTGAATTTTTAAAATCAACTTTTACAAAATTTTCTGGAATTTTTTGGAATTTAAATCAAGGTATTTTTTAGATTAAATAATTTTTAAATGATGTTAAATAATATTAAAATATTATAAAAATAATATTTTCTAGTATAAAATAAAAAATTAGACATAAGGTAATTTTCTGGGAATTTATTGGACCCCGAAAGCATTTTTAAAGCCCTAAAAACTAAGTTTAAAATAAACCTAATTAAACCCTAGAAATAAACCCGGTTCCATTGAACCAAACCAACCCGAACCGGACCCGGTTCAATTGAACAAACCCCAAACCCTGCGGGTCGGATCCGGGTCTAACCCGCCGACCCGAAACCCGAGTACCCGAACTCGCATTCCTGTTTTAGCGGATCGGGTCGGATCCCCTCAGACACGACCCGGCTTCGCCTACCCGAAACCCCTTTCCTCTTCCCCGACTCTCCGGCACCCCGCACAGCTCCGACTCCCCGCAACCGCCGCAACCGTCTTCTCCTCTCCTCGAACGACCGGCGACCCAGCTCCTCCCCTGCCAGCAACGCCCGCTGCTCCGCCTCCCTTCCTCGCCCTATAAAACCCCACTCCCCTCAGTCGTCGTCCCCGTCGAACCCCTAGCGCCACCGCCACAGTCGGCCACCCTGAGCTCCCAGTCGTCTTCTCCGGCGACGCCAAGCTCTGCCTCCACTCCCTGAGCTCCGCCCCGACCTCGACGAGCCCACCGCAGCCACCTCCGTCTTCCTCCCCTGACCTAGCTCCACCGCCTGAACCGTGCCCTAACCGCCACAACTCCGCCACGACCTCGCCGTCCTCTGCAGCAGCACCTCCATCTCCGTCGCCTCTCTCCTCGACCCGCAGCTCTGCCTGAATCCCCGTAGCGGCAGCCCTGGTCGACGAAGACCCCGGCGAGTCGACGGCCCTAGTCACCTCCGCGAGCTCCTCCGGCGAAGCCCTCGACCGCAGCCCCCAGCTCCGGCCAGCTCCGGCTGCCCCAGCCACCGAAACCCTAGCAGAGTCTGAACCCTAGACACTGTGCCGTGTCCCATTGTTTCGTATCGCCTCGCGGACACGAGAAATTTAGTTTTCGTGGAGCCCTGTTCAGGTACCCTTTTCTCTCTCCTCGCTGCCCCATTTTCCGTTTCGTCTGTTGCGACGCGAACCCTGCGTGACCCTCTCGATGTCCGTATAATCCGCTCGGTGTGTCGCGTCCTATGGTGATCGCGAACTGCGATCCAAAAATAGGAAAAACAACACCCTATTTTTCCCGGAACTGAGTACGTCCCGCCAAACGGGACGACTTGGTCACGTGCGGTCTTCACCAAAAGGTGCGTGCCGTTGATACGGACGTGCGAGATTTCACAGAAGTTGATTTGGATGTGCGTGTACACCGGAATCAACGCGTATCCGCCGACAACGCTCCATATTGGCCTGTTCTGGATCTCGCTGTAACTTGGTGTACACACGTCGGATCGAAACAAAACTTACGCCATCGGACTCGTAGCAATACGCTGGTCCTGTGACCCAAGTTTGGTTCGATTCTGGGAACGTTGACAAAATCGTGTATCGTGGGCCCCGCGGCTCCACTTGACGGGCAATTTTGTGATCGGCTTATCGAAATCCAATTCTGAAAGTTCTGTTGGGTTCATATCATCATTTTGGATCTGTTGACACTAAGTTTGACAAATTTGAAGAATATTGGTTTTGACATATTTTTGGTGCGAAACGGCCCACATGTGGACCCCGCTTTGACCAGAAACTGTCATTTTTGCCCCTGTGTCCAAATTGGACTCAAGGACAGACGTTTCTAGCTATTTGATATTTTTTGAACCTATTGGTGATGTCTATTTCAGCAACCGGAGGACTACCTGCAATTTCCACTGAAGTCAGAGCTACAGTTGGAGCCAGAACCCCAGGCAAGTGTACCTTGCCAACATTGCAATTCTTGTTACATATTTCCTTGACTTATTTATCTGTTGTACATGCTTAACCTAGGACCGTGTGACTTTACTTAGCGTCCGATTAATAGTCGGGTGCCAACACCGTACGCGGAATTGTGTAACGTCACCTAGAGATGGCTATCATGACCCTTTACATTCTCGTACTTGTCTTATCAAGTACCTCATAACCCAGGACACTTGACACTATTTATGAGACAGAATTTTCCTGAAATATTCATGGTGATTCTGTATAGGTTACAGGTTTCATGACATATTCTTTTGCTTAGATATTATATGAATTGATGCATTAGTTTTGATCCTGCGTGGCATGGACATGAGACGTATGATTACATTGGGTGGGGAGAGACACACAGGCTACAGGTTGACTATATTATGTCGGCATCTTAGTCTCTCTCCGAGCTAGACAACCACATGATATCACTGCTACCGGCTCCCCGACACAGAGCTTGTAGTGGTCTCAGCCTGAGTTCTAGTGATGCTCTCATCTTTCATATCACTTAGCTGGTTATATAGTATTACCCTATTTATTCATTTATTTTTTGCACTGCATTATTTATGGCTTGAGTTATATTGTACCTTGCTATGTCCCCTGAGGACCTGGATCTGGATTATGTCCCCAGGACTAGCAGACGAGATCGACCCCGAGGTACATGGGACATGAGCATTAGCAGGAGCAGGAACAGGAGCAGGCACTAGAGCAGTACCAGATCCAGTAGATGAGTGATCCCCGAGGGTATCTTCTGAGTATATACTTTGTCCATACTCAGTATTTGTTGTTGATATCTTTATTCTTGTATCTTGACACTTGTATCAGACTTGTTATCGGGTTGTTCTCCGATTTATTTACTTGTGACTTGCTGATGATTATATTTCACTCTATTGATATTGTTGTATTCATTTCTGTGGATGAGATTAGTAGACCCTTATTGTTGTTTACAGCTTAAGTACATCATGATGGGTCCATTAAATTGGGTTTGCCCATCGGTGTGTGCTGCTGGCCATTGCCACGTGTCTAGTCCCTCGATATTTTAGGACTGGGGTATGACACTTTCGTACTTTCCTGAGGATGGTGATCACCAGACCACTTGAGTGCTTTTCTTACTTCCCCACTCTGATGTATATTCTATTTTTATTGGCATTTAGCCATCGAGCACATATTTAGCTCGTGTTTTGGTTTGATCAGTTAGCCTACAGGCAATAGCATGATTGATATATCCTAGGGTTAATCATGTATGACTTAGATTATAGCTAGTTTATTTATTTTGTGTTCACTAGCTTCATGATCATCTGTATATTATAGTTTGGGACGTTATACTATTATATTTTAGCTGATCTTACGTCTTGTTATTATTTATGTTGTTCTTGTGATTGAGACACTAGGGTTTGTTGGACCTAGGCCTAACTGTTGGTTTGTATTAGTGACCCCTTATATCTTACAACTTTACCGTATATACAGAGTAATGGAGTACTCTAAGTATACGTAGCTGGCCTTGTCAGTACCACTCTCCAGTATTCTGGTTTTGGGGCATAACAGAAATAAATGTTACCAGCATTTTTGAAATAAGCGAGATAGTCAAAAAATATTATCCATTCGTCTAATTTGGATATAGGAGCAAAAATAGTAATTTTGGATAAAAGTGGGGTCCACTAGTGGTTCACTTTGTACCAAAAAATGTGCCAAAACTAAAATATTTGAATTCATCATTTATAGGTCAAACATTCTAAATGGCGATACGTACCCAACGATATGTCCAGATTTAGATTTCGGTGAGCCGATCACAAAATCGTTCGTCAAGTATAATCGTCGGGCCCACAAATAATTTATCGAAAGTCTCTGAATCAGACAAAACTCGGGTCACAAGACAAGTCAAATGCTGCGAGTCCTGGGACGTAAGTTTCATTGTGATTCGAAATGCGAACACAAACTAATTAGGTAACTAAGAAAAGTGCTAATACGGAAACTTTCGACGGATACGAGTCAAATTTATCGTGCCCATGCGACCAATTCAATATCCGTCAAAGCCCACACGTCCATGTTTACTGTACGCACCTTTCGATGCAATCAGTACATGACGGATTGGTTTGGTTTGTCGGGACCAACTCCGTATCAGGGTTTGTCATGTGTTTAGAAAGTATTTTTTTGTGATTTTTCTACGAGATTTTCAATACAAAATTATTAATCAAAAGTGCGCAAGTAATATACCGTTTCGAAGCTGTTTATGTATCTACAAGTATATTCAGTTAGATTCCTAAAATACCTAATATCATGACAACAAACTTCCTTCCAAGTAGGGGTTCTATCATGACTTTTCTGTCAACACAATCTCTGTAAAAATATAGTTTTTTTTGTGATTTGTACCTAGGTTTTAATCCATTAAAACATCATAAGGTTCCAAGAAAATTACATATTCTGAGTGGATGGTGAGAAAAAGGTTGGAGAATAGTTTACTGCCGAGTTTAGCTGAATCGACGGGGATCGCGAGGGTTGCTGCTGCTGATCTGACGTGTCTCAGGCGAAGTTAGGCGGCATGAGAGGTTTGTGGAATGTCGAGAAGTCTCCAGTAACTCAGAGTTTCAAACTTGGGGGTGTATGCGGCTGTAGGGAAGAGAATTATATTTTTGAAGCTAAGTTTATATACCTAGGTTTTAATCACTTTTTTATTCGATTTTTTTCACTAATTTAGACTAGGATTCAAGTTGGATTTGGTTCAATATGGAAGAGAACTAAATTAGGATTGCATAGGATTTTGTTTGGTCAGATTTGATCAAGGTTTGATGGGGTTGAACTTGGGTGTTCGGTTTGGCTTCAACGGGTCTATGGGGGTCGCGGGTTATGTTGGTTGAGTCACTCGCTAGCTATTGCTTTCAATATCTCGTGAGTTTTCATTTTTTATGTTCCTTTCTTATTTTCTTTATTATTATTATTATTATTATTATTTGTTTATTTAATTTATTTATTCTAGTTAATCCAATAGTATTTTATTTATATTTCTACCAATTAATTCATTAAAATTGTCATTATTATTCATATTATGTAGAAAAATATCGTAAATTTTGAGGGGTTTATAGTGCACCACTTCTAGACCTGGGATATAAGCACCTTTGCTCTTTGTGATTTAATATAACTCAACGAATACCTAACCCTAGCTAGAAGAGCCCAGATAAGGTAACACCCAATGATGAATGCAAAGAAATATACGAAAATAATCATTAAAAGGTTAAATTCCATTAAAGAAGACATAAATACATATTTTCAGTAACATAGAGATCCTTAATAAAAAGAATTCAGATTCACACATCACTATTTACCATTAAATTTGATACGATAAGCTATTGGAAGATGAGGAATAACATTAAACAACGCAAGTCCAAGGGATACGAGTACAACAATCACAACTTCATTAAAGAGCAAGAGATTCATCCATGCTAACACCAGCAGTAACACAATACGAAGTACAAAGACGTACTTGCAGGAGTTGTCACGTCCCAGTCCAAAAATATGTAGGACTAGGAATACGTAAGTATGCCAACAATATGTATATGACAACTCTAATATATGAAAACCATACACATACGCATGCTATTTTATGAATAATAATAATTCGCAAGTGGTATATAACTTCGTAAGTCACAGACAATACAAATCTCATCCACAAAATTAATTAGTAATAAATAACCAAATATGACAATTAACCAAGTATGAAATAGTCGAGAAAAAATAAATAGTTGGGTGAAGACAGATCCACTACCAAACTACAATATGAAAGAAAATATAATGAGTACATCATCTAGTGATCAAGAAGCTCGAAGAAAAGACCTCATTGAAAGAGAAAAAAGTAGCAAGTCCTAATTCGGGCTCCTGCAAACAGTCATGATCTTCTACACCTAGAAAGGCTGCCAGGTCCTCAGAGGGACATAACAAGTACACAAAAAATCAACATGCATAAAAGTAAAGAAGTAAATAATAAATAGGGTAACTAAACCTTCTATGTGAAATACCCTTGAGACATCTTTAGTGGCACATGAGGGGAGAGAAATAGAAGAACTTACGTCCCACCAGGCGTTCCGTAGAACTCGGGGGTTATACAGTTGCACCATTTTTACAGTACAGTAAGAAATAGAAATTCCATACGCTCACTAGCAGATTCTTCCCTCCTAATGAACTATCCGAACAGTATACGCGGTGCAAACATAATGCAACAACATCAATAAAAAAACTAGAACTCAAACTAACACCAACTACTAACATAAGACACGAACTCACGTACCGATGGCCAATCAATACGCTAGTCCATGCACTCACTCACTCAGACAGTGAAAGTGTTTGAAACAGTATCAGGTCGAAAGATACCTCATACCTTCACAATAATCCAACCCCACAACCAGACAAGGACAAGGGTTGGACCACCATACCATGTGTCAGGTCAGAAGATACCTCATATCTTCACAATGTACTGGATAAGTCTGCTACTCAAAGACGCATGCACACAACTAAACAAATAAAAACTAGGCATATATAAATTGAACAATACAATCAAGCAAGGTATACTTGCCTTCCAAGCTAAGCTGCGAGCACAACAAGTCTGGTCCGGAGCTATCCACATGAATGTCTCGAACACCTACCAATTAATTATTACACGAATTAGACTCTTATTCTACCAGTCAAATTAAGTTATTATCTAGTTATTAATCCAACGTTGGTTGCACATGCAAGTAACTACACGCCAAAATATTACTAACCATTAACATTGCCAAAAAATATTTTTAAATCATTAATTATTAAAACTATTAAGTCTGAGATTTTATTAGAAAATAGAGTTTTTAGTGATAGAGTCATCTCCTATAAATTCTCTGAGTCCAAAACTAAGTAGAAACCAAAACTATGTCACAATGGGTTGCCTACTAATCACCAAAAACTAATTTTTAACAAATAATTAAATTTAGAATAAATAATCATAAATCAGAATTAAAATATAATAATATAATTTTTAAAATCTAAATAAGGATTTTTGGTCGGGGTTTAAGTCTAACATTGACGGGGTCGTGTTTTGTCAAAACTAGGTCAACTTGTTACATAAAATACCTATAATTCTAATTTTTATAAATAGAAATAAATCTGAATTTATTTGGTAAAAATCACTAATAAATACAATAAATACTATTTTTTTATCTATACAAAAATAATTAGGATTTTACCATCTACAAGTTGATCCTATTAGGATTGGCAACCAAACTTGCTAGTATGCATGCAAAAGGAATGGTACATGGGTGTTGTGACAATAAAATAATATTTATTTAATAAAAATTTAGAATATATAATTTCTGGAAAAATAATAGTTTATCGAGAAAATTTTAGAGTTTTCTATCTATGATCAAGTCATAACAATATCCAAGGATCTCCAACATGCATACATCAAGACTAGGTCAATATTACCCATAAAACATGCTCAAACTCAAATTTAATAAACACTAATAAATCTGAAATTTATTATAAAATCTGAATATATTTTCTATTATTAACATATATATGAATATATTAACAAGAATTAAAGAGGGTTTTGAAGGAGGTTTCATGCATGCACAAAAGTGTTGACTTGAACCTCAAAATTATGGTTTAAATGTTGCATGAGTTCTTCAAAATAAAAATAGAGTTTACATCATCATACATATATATAATCTATATATATTCATAAATCAAGAAGAGATTGACGAAGGAAGGAGAGAAGGCTTAAAAAAACCTACTAGAAGAATAATGAAGGAGATGTTAGGGTTCGTGGATGGAGGAGATGGTTGTCCACGTGAGGGGGAGGGTGGTGCTTGGTAATGATGGTGGAGGCTACGGTAATGGAGGAAGGAGAGAGTTAGGGTTTTGTAGAGGAGATTTTAGGTTAGAGTTTTTAGAAAGAGAGATGAGGAGGAGATTATATATATATATATATATATATATATATATATATATATATATATATATATATATATATATATATATATATATATATATATATATATATATATATATATATATGTCACGACCCGCACCCGGATATTCGGGCACGAGTACGTGGGTACGTCCAGCCTACGCCGCAGTGTCGGCGGTAGTATGCTGTCTATGTCTTAATCACAGTTAAATAAAATCTAACTCATTCACAATGTTATAAGTAGGCAAGAAAGATAACAGGAAAGGAATGTTAAGATTTCAAATAGATAAATGTAACAAACAGATCCATAGTTTATTACAGAATCCAGAAATTTGATCGGGGATAAACCCGATTACTAAGATGAAAGAAAATAACAACTATCTGTTAACTACTCCTCAGAAGTAGGCTCCTGAGTGGGAACCGGCTCCTCAAAGGTATCACCTGCTGCCTCATATGGGCCATAATAGGTGGGGGCAAAGTCCTCATCATCGCCTAAATCAACGGATCCAGTCAAGAAAGGAGCAAAGTACACAATGCACAACAAGATTAAACTAAATATTTATGATAAGTAGGAAAGAAACTGTCTAAGTATCATGATAAGAATATGCATAATAAGCAGTGAAATTAACTAAGAGTTAAGCACTAAAAATCAGGAATATAAGTAACAGGATTAATTGCTATAAACCAGGGCATGAGTAAATCAGGAATATAATGAAACAGAAAAATGTAACTGTAACGAGACAAGAAACTATGTGTGTGTAAGTGTGTATTTAGAATACATAGTTGGCATGTAGGGGTTTATAAGGCTAATCCGGCCATCATAGACGGCTATTAGACATGAATAATCGAGATCCGACTGATGATACAGTCGCGTACCAACAGCTATTAGACAGGAACAGGGGGAAGGGTAAACTACATGCCTCTTAGTATTCTCCCACTCGACCCGAAAAGCAAGACATGAACTCCAGTATTCAAGACATGAAATCCAGTATTCTAACACTACGTGTAAACATCCAATGGTACTAGTAGAGCAAGGAACTAATTATCACAATATAAAGTTTAAACTTGAAGTGCAGGTACTTGCCTGATGTCTGGATCCAATTACAGTTATGTTCTCGGGGAAAATTTCCAGAAATGACTCCGGATGCTGAAATAAATATTATCATCATGCTCAGAAGATATCAAATAGCTAGAAACGCCTGTCCTTGAGTCCAATTTGGAGACAAGGGCAAAAACGGTAATTTTGGGTCAAAACGGGGTCCGCATGTGGGCCCGCTTTGCACCGAAAAACGTGTCAGGGTCAAAGGTCTCCAAATTCACCAAACTTAGTGTCAACAGGTCAGAAACGATGATACGAACCCAACGGAACTTCCAGAATTGGATTCCGATGAGCCGATCACAAAATCGCCCGTCGAACGGGGCCTGTGGGACCCACGACACGCGATTTCGTCAACGTTCTCAGAATCAAACCAAACTTGGGTCACAGGACCAGCGTATCGCTACGATTCCGATGGCGCAAGTTTCATTTCGATCCGACGTGTGTACAGGAAGTTAGGGCTTGATTCAGGAAGGACGGATACGGGGCGGTGTCCGCGGATACGCGTTGATCCCGGTGTGCACGCACACCCAAATCGACTTCCGCGAAATCCTACACGTCCGTATCAACGCTGCGCACGTATCTGTGAAGACTGTGCGCGACCAAGTCGTCCTGTTTAGCGGGGCGTACCCAGTTCCGGGCTGAATCGGGTCGATATTTTTCCTGTTTTTGGATCGCGGTGTGCGATCACCACAGGACGCGATGCCCCGAGCGGTTTATCCGGGCACCGAGAGGGTCATACAGGCTTCGTAACGTAATTTACAAAATTAAAAATGGGGCAGCGAGGAGAAAATTACGCGTACCTGAACAGGGCTCGAGAAATTAGGATTTTTCGAGTCCGTGTCGTGTCCGACACAAGTCCAATTGAATTAGGGTTAGGGTTCTGGAAGCTGCGGCGGGGGCCGGCCGGAGGCGCGCCGGAGAGGGGCTGGGGCGGCTCGTCGGCTGCTGTCGGGGTCGAGGGGCGGCTCGTCGGCTGCTGTCGGGGTCGAGGGGCGGCCGGAGGCGGCTGCTCGCGCTGGAAGGAGAAAGGAGGAGGGGCCGCTGGGCAGTCGGGGACGGCTGCTGGCGGCTGCGGTCTGGCCGGCGAGTCTGGGCGAGGGTCGACGGCGAGGAGGGGAACGGCGGCGGCGGCGTTAGGGTTCAGGCGGGGAGTGGGGATGGCCGGAGTGGGGGTCTGGGGTATATATAGGGCGGAGAGGGGGGTCTGGGCGGCCGGAGATGGCGGAGGACGTGTCGTCGAGGCCGGGCGGAGCGGAAGAGGGTGTCGTGGGGGGGGCTGGCCGCCGGAGGCGGCGGAAAACGCGGGCGCCGGAGCGTCCGCGGGGGGTGGCTGGGGTGACTGGGTCAGCGGGTTTGGGTGGCGTGTCGGGTTCGGGTGGAACCGACCCGACCGGGCAAGTCGTGGGCTGGGCTGAGAAATGGGCTGGGTTTGGGCCCAATGGGCCGGGCTGGGCCGGAAAAACCAATAATAATAATAATAATAATAAGAATAATAATAATAATAGTAATAATAATAATAATAGTAATAATAATAATAATAATTAATTAATTAATTAGTTAGTTTTTAGGTATTTTAAATTAGGTCCGAGGCCCAATAAATCCCAGAAAAATTACCCTAAGTCCAGTTTTCCATTTTACACCCAAAAATATTATTTTCATAATATTTTAATATTATTTATTAACACTTAAAAATTATTTAATAATTAAAACCCTGATTTTAATTACAGAAAAATTTCCAGAAAATTCTAGAAAATTATGAAAAATCCCAATTCAATATTTTTTGAAGGATCAGGGGTTTACAATCTACCCAACTTATAAAATTTCATCCTCAAAATTAAAATAGGGTAGGGTTATCCAATCCCACTTGATTACAGTCTAACGGGTTCCTCTCAGGTGAACATTGCGGTCTCTACCCAACTTAGATTTTACCCATCTATCAAATAGTAAAGCTATGACCCAACTTATTTAATCATGGTATTGAATCCTTAAGTCACACCAAACACATCACCTATGGTATTTCCTTAATCATAAAGGGTCATCATCAATTCGACCGGTCTGAGGGGTATATCTAGTACTATCTATATATCAACCTATACCAAGCACGAGATTTCGTCTTTCCGAAGACGAAGATCAATAATAAAGAGTTCAAGGGTGAGGTGATAGATCAGAAGTATCGGGATCAAGGCGTTTAAAGAATTCTAATGGGAATTGTCAAACGGTTATGGATTAAAATTCTATTCTGGTAATCATTTGTTCGCATGCTCGTATTAGTACAGTTATGTAACTGATACGATATGCTCGAACATATTTAGGGGCAAGTATACTAGTCAACTATATATCTCAATCCACGTAAAGTATTATTTCGAAGGGCGAATCAAAATACACTAAGGTTGATCAGACCGTAATACACTGATTCTGAATAGACACTTGTATTAGTGGGGATGATCAGGCCTCAATAACACATGTGTCATGAATAAGCCTGATAAAGAGTAAGCTTGCAAAACTAGGCTATAAAATAGCAGCATAAGTCAAGTACAGCAAAATTAAGTACGCTAGATGATGATGAAAGGAGGTACAAATTATTTAAGTTCACAAAACAACACATAATAAGCACAATAGAAAAAGACTCTACAATCTCTATAGTTATCAAATATAAAAGCATACCAGGCTATTAGCAATGTTCAAAATTACTAGGTTGGGGCTGAGGTCACGAATCAATAGGCACGAGCTAAACAATACTAGAAAAGGTATCTACGAATCACTTACGCGCATTAGCTGCTCCAAGAGTCTACGCGTTCTCCACGGTCATTGCGTAAGCTTGTCCGTATCCTTGGGGTGGTGCCCTCTGCTGCGCTGCTGGGGGGCTGGCTTGAACTGGAACTTTTTGTTCAGCTGTGCGTCCTTGAGCAGCAGGACAGTCCCTCAACTGATGTGCTGCTGATCCACAATATAGACAGGCACCTAGCCTCTTTCTACAAACTTGCCAAGTGTGACCTGGTTTATGACAAAAGTTACAAGTGAGAGCTTGTTGGTTCTGTCCTTGAGCTTGGTGTTGAGGTACTGTGGCTCGAGGGAGAGGATGCTGGTTTTGTTGCGGGGCCTTCTGCTGTTGTTGTTGTTGGAATGGGCGTTTGTGGGGTCCCATACTTCCAGTATCTTTTTCCCGCTTTAGTCTATGTCCCATGTCTCTCTCAACACCTTGTGCCACGCTCAAGATTTCTTCGTAGGTACGAGCTCGGCTAGTGGTGACAGCAAGGCGAATATCAGGAGATAATCCCTTCTTGAATCTATGGGCTCTATCCTCAGGGGTACGAACCATATATTCTGCAAAATGGCTCAGTCTGCTAAATTCAGTAGTGTACTCATCAACAGAAAGATTACCTTGTTCCAGCCTCTCGAATTGACTTTCGAGAGCTTCCCGAGCCACTTTGGGATAGAATTTCTCCTTGAACAGCCTCTTGAAATCCTCCCAAGTGAGATCAGGAGCAGACAATTGAGGTTCATCTCTAAACCAAGTCCGAGCTATGTCAAAAAGTTGCAGGCTTGCAGATTCCACTTTAAGGTCATCAGGGACCCGAGCAGTCTTCAGGAGTCGCTCCACATTCTCTATCCATTCATCGGCATAGAGAATACCTTCAGTCCTATAGAATTCCAGGGGTTTAAGGTTCTTGAAGTCCTTGGCACTTCCTGGCCTCTTGTGTGGTGCCTCCTGGGAGCGAAAAGCATCCGAAAGGCTAGTTCGTAGCAGGGCAGTCTGTTCCTTCTGGGATTCTATAAGTCCCTGGAACACTTCGAGTAGCTGTGTCCCATCCATAGTAACTGTCAGAGTAGTTGGAGGCGGAGGGAGCGCAAGAGTTTCAGGCACAGTCTGCTCAGCGAGTTCGGATGTGCCTCCGATAGTATTCCTTGTCTGAACCATTCTGAAAGATTAAGGGATAGCAGGATTAAAATTGATTACTTGGAAATCAAGGGCGATAGAAAAATTGACTAGGAATGATATCAAGATTTGAAATAAAAGATCATATTCTGTGAATGAGCTTTTTCCTAAATCCTCAATCTTATTGCAGGCCTGTTCGGTCCCTAAGTTGAAACCGAACAATTTAGTCGTGGACCTGCATGGGCCACCATAAAAATATGTCACGACCCGCACCCTGATATTCGGGCACGAGTACGTGGGTACGTCCAGCCTACGCCGCAGTGTCGGCGGTAGTATGCTGTCTATGTCTTAATCACAGTTAAATAAAATCTAACTCATTCACAATGTTATAAGTAGGCAAGAAAGATAACAGGAAAGGAATGTTAAGATTTCAAATAGATAAATGTAACAAACAGATCCATAGTTTATTACAGAATCCAGAAATTTGATCGGGGACAAACCAGATTACTAGGATGAAAGGAAATAACAACTATCTGTTAACTACTCCTCAGAAGTAGGCTCCTGAGTGGGAACCGGCTCCTCAAAGGTATCACCTGCTGCCTCATATGGGCCATAATAGGTAGGGGCAAAGTCCTCATCATCGCCTAAATCAACGGATCCAGTCAGAAAAGGAGCAAAGTACACAATGCACAACAAGATTAAACTAAATATTTATGATAAGTAGGAAAGAAACTGTCTAAGTATCATGATAAGAATATGCATAATAAGCAGTGAAATTAACTAAGAGTTAAGCACTAAAAATCAGGAATATAAGTAACAGGATTAATTGCTATAAACCAGGGCATGAGTAAATCAGGAATATAATGAAACAGAAAAATGTAACTGTGACGAGACAAGAAACTATGTGTGTGTAAGTGTGTATTTATCATACATAGTTGGCATGTAGGGGTTTATAAGGCTAATCCGGCCGTCATAGACGGCTATTAGACATGAATAATCGAGTTCCGGCTGATGATACAGTCGCGTACCAACAGCTATTAGACAGGAACAGGGAGAAGGGTAAACTACATGCCTCCTAGTATTCTCCCACCCGACCCGAAAAGCAAGACATGAACTCCAGTATTCAAGACATGAAATCCAGTATTCTAATACTACGTGTAAACATCCAATGGTACTATTAGAGCAAGGAACTAATTATCACAATATAAAGTTTAAACTTGAAGTGCAGGTACTTGCCTGATGTCTGGATCTAATTACAGTTATGTTCTCGGAGAAAATTTCCAGAAATGACTCCGAATGCTGAAATAAACATTACCATCATGCTCAGAAGATATCAAATAGCTAGAAACGCCTGTCCTTGAGTCCAATTTGAAGACAAGGGCAAAAACGATAATTTCGGGTCAAAACGGGGTCCGCATGTGGGCCCGCTTTGCACCAAAAACGTGTCAGGGTCAAAGGTCTCCAAATTCACCAAACTTAGTGTCAACAGGTCAGAAACGATGATACGAACCCAACGGAACTTCCATAATTGGATTCCGATGAGCCGATCACAAAATCGCCCGTCGAACGGGACCTGTGGGGCCCACGACACGCGATTTCGTCAACGTTCTCAGAATCGAACCAAACTTGGGTCACAAGACCAGCGTATCGCTACGAGTCCGATGGCATAAGTTTCGTTTCGATCCGACGTGTGTACATAAAGTTAGGGCTTGATTCAGGAAGGACGGATACGGGGCGGTGTCCGCGGATACGCGTTGATCCCGGTGTGCACGCACATCCGAATCGACTTCCGAGAAATCCCACACGTCCGTATCAACGCTGCGCAAGTATCTGTGAAGACCACGCGCGACCAAGTCGTCCCATTTGGCGGGGCGTACCCAGTTCCGGGGTGAATCGGGTCGATATTTTTCCTGTTTTTGGATCGCGGTGTGCGATCACCACAGGACGCGATGCCCCGAGCGGTTTATCCGGGCACCGAGAGGGTCATACAGGCTTCGCAACGCAATTTACGAAATTGAAAACGGGGCAGCGAGGAGAAAATTATGCGTACCTGAACAGGGCTCGAGAAATTGGGATTTCTCGAGTCTGTGTCGTGTCCGACACGAGTCCAATTGAATTAGGGTTAGGGTTCTGGAAGCTGCGGCGGGGGCCGGCCGGAGGCCCGCCGGAGAGGGGCTGGGGCGGCTCGTCGGCTGCTGTCGGGGTCGAGGGGCGGCCGGAGGCGGCTGCTCTCGCTGGGAGGAGGAAGGAGGAGGGGCCACTGGGCAGTCGGGGACGGCTGCTGGCGGCTGCGGTCTGGCCGACGAGTCTGGGCGAGGGTCGACGGCGAGGAGGGGAACGGCGACGGCGGTGTTAGGGTTCAGGCGGGGAGTGGGGATGGCCGGAGTGGGGGTCTAGGGTATATATAGGGCGGAGAGGGGGGTCTGGGCGGCCGGAGATGGCGGAGGACGTGTCGTCGAGGCCGGGCGGAGCGGAAGAGGGGGTTATGGGGGGGGGCTGGTCGCCGGAGGCGGCGGAAAACGTGGGCGCCGGAGCGGCCGCGGGGGGTGGCTGGGGTGACTGGGTCAGCGGGTTTGTGTGGCGGGTCGGGTTCGGGTGGAACCGACCCGACCCGACAAGTCGTGGGCTGGGCTGAGAAATGGGCTGGGTTTGGGCCAATGGGCCGGGCTGGGCCGGAAAAACCAATAATAATAATAATAATAAGAATAATAATAATAATAGTAATAATAATAATAATAGTAATAATAATAATAATAATTAATTAATTAATTAATTAGTTTTTAGGTATTTTAAATTAGGTCCGAGGCCCAATAAATCCCCAAAAAATTATCCTAAGTCCAGTTTTCCATTTTACACCCAAAAATATTATTTTTATAATATTTTAATATTATTTATTAACACTTAAAAATCATTTAATAATTAAAACCCTGATTTTAATTACAGAAAAATTCCCAGAAAAATCCAGAAAATTATAAAAAATCCCAATTCAATATTTTTTGAAGGATCAGGGGTTTACAATATATATATATATATATATATATATATATATATATATATATATATATATATATATATATAAAGAGAGAGAGAGAGAGAGAGAGAGAGAGAGGTCATATTAGGGGGTGTGTGCGGGTTTTGGGAGAGTGGCCGCTGGTTTGGGAGAGGGGGTAGGATTAGGATGGGTAGTTATTTATTAAGAGATTTCCTAATTAGGTTGTTAGTTATTAAATAGCCAATAACTAATCCAATAAAAATTAATGAATAATATTTGATTTGATTCTAAAAGAATAAAATAATGAACAATTAATATGCGAATCTAAGGTAAATCTTTGGTAGTTGAAATTTGATTGGGCTTCTAAGGGAATAATGAATGGACAATTGATATGCAAATCTAGGTAAATCTTTAATAGTTGTGATTTGATTGGTCTTCTAAGGAAATAATTAATAAATAACTAAATAAATTCTACAAAAGAGAAAAGTGGCCTAATTTGGCATGAAGGAATTATGGGTTTCTTATTAAAGAAGGTTGGATTGAAAAATAATCATAAATAAATTATATATACAAAAATATCTAAATATTAAATACAATAAACTATGGTGGTTACATTAGTGCCATACTAATGCTAAATGATTGAATTTTGAGTCACGGAAAGATCTTACAAGTAGTGTCTCCCGTGTAGGCTACTTTCTACGAATGGCGTTGTAGATTTTGTGGTCATCCTATGCCATTAATGTCCAAACCACAGTGAAGTATCCTAATACAACAATTGAACTTTAATAGATTTAAAATAATCTAAAATAATTATAATAAATATAAAATACACACAAAATACTTATTTCGGGTGAGGAGGTTTACATGAGTTACATAAATAGATTACCGGAACAAATGTTGATGAGCACCTCTAAATATTAAATTAATTTTCATGGACTAATGTAGTGAAAACAAGTAAAAAGTTAGAAAGTTCTCCATACTTTACCATTAAGAATATTAATTAACAAATTTTTTGCATTAGCTCTAATTTCTTATTCTTCACATATATCATACACAGAGGTACTTGATGTGTTTTGAGCTTAAAGAACTTATAATCTTAAACCTCAGTGAATTTTATTTAAATATCAGATAATTTGGAGATGCCTTGGGTGGTTTTGTGATTTGATTTATATAATGAATGAGAATACACGATGCATACTTAGATTTGGAGAAGACAAAGTAGAGGAGATATTTTGCCTGAAACTCATAGTTACTTAGTATAATCTAAATTGGTCTATCATGCCCACTTCTTTCCATCATTGGGTCATTCAAAATTTATCTTTAATGGGTTTGGGAATTATGTAGTGAGTATCAAAGGTATATACATTTGATCAAATTAACCTCCTAATTTATCCCATAAGTTGCAAATTTAATACTCAAGTGGGTAAATGAGCAAACAAACAAGCCATATAAATTTATAAGGAGTAATGATATATGTATCCATGTTTATGTTTAGGAAGATGGCATGGTTTGGGAAAGGGATGGATGATACAACATCAAAAAAAATTAGAAATATATGGAGATTCCATAGGCTCAATAGGAGGTTGGAGGGATATCAATCATTGGAAGCTTGCAAACTATAGTTCTAGAGCCTTGGCTAGGGATTTATATCAGAAGCTTACGTTAGAGAAGATTTTAGTAGAATACTTGACTTTTTTTATTGATGGGTGGGACTACATATATATAGGAGAGGCTAACCCCTCTCTCTATTATTCTACTAGATGTGGGACTGAACACCCACTAATACTCTCAACACTCTCCCTCAAGATGGGCGATAGTTATCAATTATCCTCATCTTGTTATATAGTTTAGAAAAAACTCGATGAATTAAAACCCTAAGTCAGACAAACTGTAACTTATTTTTTAGCTTCTCTTTGATGAAGAACCGATCGATCTCGATGTGCTTAGTTCTGTCATGTTGGACTGGATTGTTAGATATACTTATTGCAGCTTGACTGTCACTCAGAAGACACAATGGTGTTCCCTAATCAAGCTTTAACTCAGTCAGTAGTGCTCTTACCCACAACAACTCTGACACTCCCAAAACCATACCTCTAAATTCTGCTTCAACAGTCGATCGTGCTACCACAATTTTTTTTTACTTCTCCATGAGATTAGGTTACCCCACACAAAGATAGAGTACCCTGAGGTAGACCTTCTATCATTCAAGCAACTTGTCCAATCTGCATTGCAGTACCTCTCAACACCCATGTGTCCATTTTTTTTGAACCATAGCCCTCTTCCAGGAGTCCCCTTCAGATATCTCAGGGATACGAAAAACTATATCCATGTGGCCCTTCCTTGGATCATGCATATAGCAACTCACTACACTCACATCAAATAAGATATCAGAGCGAGTGTGGCCTAGATAAATTAATCTGCCTATAAGTCTCTAATAACTATCACAATCAACAAGCTCTCTTGTCTCTGCCCCCAACTTATCTTTTTGATCGATTGGAGTGATTGTTGATCGACATCCCAACATACCAGTCTTTTTGAGAAGGTCTAGTACATACTTTCTCTGAGAGAGGACGATCTCATCCCCTCCTTGAGCCACCTCGATCCCGAGAAAATACCTCATCATTCCCAAGTCCTTCACTTCAAACTCCTTGGCGAGTTTTGACTTCAGCTGGGTGATCTCCCCCTCATTATCACCTGTGATCACTATATTATCCATATATACTTTAATTATGGTGATGTGGCCTCTTACATGCTGGAAGAAATCGTGTGATCTGCATTGGTATGGCAATACCCCATGTCTGTGATAGCCTTCCTGAATCAATCAAACCAGGCTCGAGGAGATTGCTTGAGTCCATAAAGTTATTTCTTCAGCTTGTATACCATTTTTGTCGACTGGTTTATGCAAAACCCTGGGGGGTCTCTATGTATATTTTTTCTTGTAGATCCCCATGAAGAAAAGCATTATTTACATCCAATTGATATAGCTGTCACACATGATTTACTGTAATAGAGACCAATGTTCTCACAGTGCTCATCGTTGCCACCGGAGCAAATGTCTCATCATAGTCGATGCCATAGGATTGGATGAATTCCTTTGCAACCAACCTTGTCTTGTACCGCTCTATCTTACCTTCTGGCATCTCCTTTACTGTGAAGACCCATTTGCATAAAACTTCTCTTTTTCCTTTAAGCAATGGAATAAACTTCCATGTCCTATTTCTTTCGAGTGCCCCAAGTTCCTCTAACATTGCAGCTTTCCACCTTCGATCTTCGTTCACTTCCTGCTAACACTTAGGCAAATAGGTGGTGTCTAACGATATAATGAATGCTCAATAAGTAGGAAAATGTTAGAGTAGGATAAAAAATTGGCAATGTCATGTTCATAACCATAACGATTAAGGGCTCTTCCCGTATTACTGCGAGAAAGTCTCCTTAAGGGAGTATAAGGTAGTGGTAGAGAGATCATACCATCCAAATCAGAGGGATCCACATCCGAATTATAGAGATCAAGTGCGGGAGGTATATTTTCAAGATTTAGGGCAGGGTTAGGCGAGGGACATGGCACAGTAGGGGTAATAGGCATAGTAGAAACTATTATTTTCTCCTTTTGTAGACTTGGAGCTATGTAGATTTTTTCTCCTGCACTGGAGCATCACTTTCTTTCTTCTGATTGTGTCTATCCTCATCACTTTTCTCACCCTCGCTATCTCTCTCTTGTTTCCTTAGACCAACTTCCATCATTGGGCATGGAACTGACCCGACAATCACGCTTGGGCCTATCTCCCTCTCACTCCTAATACCTCATGTGTTAGGGGTATCACCAAATGCGGAGCCTTCACCAGAATCATTGTGGTAGTATGGTTATATCTCTCTGAATGTAACGTCTATGCTCACAAAGAGCCTTCGTTCCAATGGACTCCAACAAGAGTATCCCTTCTGAGTCCCTGAGTAGCCAACAAAAACGCACTTCACTGCCCGAGGGTCCAAATTTTCTACCGTAGGCCTGTTATCTTTAACAAAGCATACACATCCAAATACCTTTGGGGGGAACAATATACTTATTCTCTCCTGTAAGCATCTCAATTGGTGTCTTCCATCCTAGCACCTGAGAGGACATCCTGTAGATGAGATATGCAGTTGTCAACATGGCATGCCCCCACAAGTGTTTAGGAACATTCATGGCAAACATCATTAATCGTGCTACTTCCAACAGGTGCTAGTTCTTCCGCTCTACCACGCCATTTTGTGCTGGTGTATAGGCACACAAAATCTAATGGTACTCTTCAATAGCCATGTTGGTGTATTCTGCCATATTGTTAGATCTCAAAATCTTCACTTTAGCACTGTACTTTATTGTAACCCTACGATAAAAATCTTGAAAGCATGCAAAGACATCACACTCTTACTCTTCATTAGGTATATCCATGTGATACGAATGTAGCAATCAATAAAGGTAACAAACCATTTAAAATCATTAATCGCAGTTGTAGGACAAGGTCCCCACACATCAGAGTATATCATATCAAAAGTAGCTAAACTTCCATTTCCAGAACTCACGTAAGAGCTTCTGGTATATTTTTCAAGCTCACAAGCATCACAAACCAACTTTTGTTTATTAGCCTTTTGATACATAGATAGATACATCCGACTCAGTAGACTAAATGACGAGTGTCCCAAGTGTTGATGTTGAAGTAAAAACTCTGCTTCTACAGTTCTTTGTGGCTCCTTCGGTTGTGCTTCTTCCACCAGTGATGCGAGTGCTGCGTCTAGCCCACCCCTGTCCAAGTACCATAGCCCCTTATGCCAAGTGCCAGTCCCCAACCATCTCCCCGTTCCCTTCTCCTGAAAAATTATCTTAGGAATGTCAAAGAAAATAACACAATTAAGTTGAAAAATAATGGCACTAATTGACAATAGATTAACAGGGAAAGATGGAACAAGCAAGACATCAGTAAGGGTTATGGAATGGGTACATTCAACTACGTCTTTACCCATAATGGGTCTAGCCATACCATCAGCAGTATGAATGCTTTCAATCATCATCAGGTGAGTGTAATCATGTAACTCATTATGGTCATCCGTGATATGGTGGGATGCCCTAGAGTCAATTATCCAACCTGGTCTGTGGATAGATGTCAGGGAATGAGCAGGTATACCTGTTCTTGTATAGACATAGTAGATGATATTACCTCCGGAGGTGGTTAGAGTTGATGCCCCAGAGGTGTTGGCTGGACTTTCGCTGGTTCTAAACTTCATGCTTCTCCATATTTCTATCATTTTCCTCTCACTAGGGGTCATATCGAATGACTGACACTCACTTCTCTCTTCTACCAGGTTTGCCTTGTGCCCTCCAGAATGATTACTTATGCCACCCATATAGCCTCCTCTGCTACCCCAATGTCCTCCACGGCTGAGTCCGAGGCCACTGGACTGGCCTCTCAAAAATTTTATACAGAATCTGATGAAGTGTCTAGGGTCTCCACAGTTGTAGCACCCTTCCCCTCCAGTAGGGTTTGGGTTAAAAATAGTTAGAGCTAATTTTTTCCCCGGAGAGCTAGTGGTGCTAGGCATCAGCTTCAGTTGTGCCTCTTCTTGTGCCATAGCGGCTATGGCCTCCTCCAGTGATAGCAGCCTGGGTTGTACAAGTAGGACATTCCTCCTCTGCTTGAATGCTGGGTTGAGTCCCTTCAGGAACTTCATCATTCTTTGTCGCGAGACATACTCTATGAACTTCTAATAATGTTTCACAAATGCTGGTTCCACTTGCTCATCCTCTATGCCAATGAGATCATAGTGGTCGAGATCTGACCAATACTTCTTTAGCAGGTCAGCATATTCAGAAATTGTATGATCTTCTTGGACAACCTTATCAATTTTATCCTGTATGGAAGACCCTCATAGGGTTGCCCGTCCCTGAGTACATACCTCTCAGCGTCATCCAAATGTCAGTAGCACTCTCCATTGCTTCCACATTGCCTGACACTTGATCGGTCAATGATGGTGTCAGCCATCCAGCTACAACATTGTTGATGATTTCCTACACAGCAAGCTCCTATGAGGAGTGGCCTTCAGGTGCCTTGGTTTGACCATTCATATAGCCTACCAAGCCCCTTGCCTTCAGAGTTTGCATCGCTTGACAAGACCACTTCAAGTAGTTGGAAGTACCCTCCAACTTTAACTTTAGTTTCTCTAACTTCTCTATTTTGTATGGGACATGATCCACATCTTCATGTGCAGCATGGGAGCTAGTCTCGGTTAGCCTCCTAGAGAAGAGATCGTCCACCAAAGCCTTCAGCTTTTGGACCGTCAGATTGTCGTAGATCGTCTCCATCGTCTTCTTCTTCTCCTCTTCCATCAGCAAGGCGGTGGCGGATCTAGATCTTGATCGCCGTCCTCTTCACGTCTACTGTTCTTCCTTCAACGACAGCGATGTCCTTGAGAGCCGCTGCTTATGTCCCGTGCATGACTGCGATCCGTGGCCGCATAGCCCGACGAGAAGAACAAGGCCAACAAAGCTTCTGATAAACTTGCAGTCTACCCTCTATTGGCCCAAAAGTTATAATCGAGATTTGGAAGCTTCAACAAACAAGTTTGCCTTCCAAAATCGTGATTCCAATGAAGATGAATGAACAAAGCCAACATAGCTTCTGATAAACTTTACAGTCTACCCTCTGTCGGCCAAATAGTTGTAATCGAGATATAGAAGCTTCAGCAAACAAGTTTGCCTTCCATAATCTCGATTCCAACAAAGCAGAAGGAGAAGAAGGAGAGGAAGAAGGGGAGGGGAGACGGGTGGTGGCTATAGGCAAGCGGCGGTTGGAAAGGGGAGGGGGCGGGGAGGGGGCAGATATGAGAGGTCGGCGGACGACTGTGGAGACAGGCGGATGGGGGACGGAGGTGAGAGATCGACGGTTTGGGGGCTGTGGGCGGCTACGGTTAGGATTAGGAGGAACCTGACTCTGATATCAAGAAATTTTTTGTAGAATACTTTACTTTTTTTTACTTTTTTTATTGATGGGTAGGACTACAAATATATAGGAGAGGCTAACCCTCTCTCTACTATTTTACTAGATGTGAGACTAAATACCCACTAATACTCTCAACAGTTAGTCTAATAAATGGGACATTAAGTACCTTATTTCATAATACAGTTCCAACTGCAGCAACTTTAATTTTAATTTGGCTGTTTAGTTGTTCAATACTTTTCAGGTGCATGAACTGCCTTTCTCTTGTATTGTTTTGTCAGATATGGAGGTTGAGAAAGATTGCACACAATGGTTGAAGGCTTAAGAAGTAGTTGATACGTGAGTTACTGTTATATTACGAAGTAATTGATATGTGAGTTATGTTACTCTGAAAAGTTAACATATATCACAGCTGCTTCAATTGGTAAGACATGAGAGATGGAAAAAGCATTTGTATGTCATGCTACATAAACATTTTATCAAATTTTATAAGTATGACTATGCTCTTATCAACTGCTGTTGACGCTTTGTCTTGGTTTAATAGAAGAAAAATACACGTAGCTAGGTATTTGACATAACTTCTGATTATTAACAAGGTTCAAAGTATCGGCCGATATCGATACGTATCGGCCGTATCGGATCGGTTATCAGCACTACCAATCCGATACTCAAGAAAATTATCGGTATCGGCCGATATTGGTGGAAAATGTATCGTATCGGCCTGTATCGGTCCGATACGAGCCGATATGAACCGATACGAGCCGATACGAACCTTCTAAAAAAGGACACTCTCTCCTCTCCGACCAAAAACAAAAGCAACATCAAATCCTCAAAACGACGACAAAAAAATAAAGCAAATTTTGCTTTGCAGAGAGCCAGAGACGTCAAATCCAATAATCAAAATTTGTAACAGTGGAATAAAAACTTGTATAAATAGTTCATAATTTGTCTACAATGTACAAACAACAACCCTCATAAATAGATTAGAAGAAGTCCAAAAATTTTACCTTTTTCAGGTAACCGAATCCTCCTTCGCTGTGGAGATCACCCACTCGACCTCGTTCTTGGCCTCCTCCGCCGCCTCCACCGCGGCTCGAGAAGTTCTCCTCCGCGGGCCTGAAGAGGTAATGGAATCGAAGAGGAGAGAGGAAAGTGAACGAGGGACACTCTCTCCTCTCCGATCCCGCATACTCCGGCGTGACGCGGCGAGTGGAGGCGAAGAGGAGCGGTGGAGGCGGAGAGAGAAACATTCGGGGGAGAAAATGAATGTTTCTCTCCTCTGTGTATTTCATACGAACAAAAAAAAAAATTGCCACGTCAGCATCCTAAAAACACACCTAAACCAATCTCCACCGTCCAATATGACACGTCACCTATCCACCGCTCAGATCCAATCCACGTCAGCATCCTAAAAACACACATAAACCAATCTCCACTGTCCAATATGACACGTCACCGATCCACCGCTCAGATCCAATCCACGTCAGCATCCTAAAAATATACCTAAACCAATCTCCACCATCCAACTATGCCACGTCACCGATCCACCGCTCAGATCCAACGGCTGTGGTGCTTTGAAAAAAAAAATTCACCACTCAGATTCGAATCCGTGACCAATCCAACCGTAATTTACAGCCATCCCGCTAGCCAGAAAGCCAATGGAACTTGGGTGACTAAGTAGGCATGTATATAGTATTTATGGAGGCAACTTTTATATATATATATATATATATATATATATATATATATATATATATATATTATTGTATACTATACTATATTCTATTGTACTATGCTATAGTATATTCTATTGCACATATACACTAATATATATATATATATATATATATATATATATATATATATATATATATATATATATATATATATATATATATATATATACAATCCTGTTGTTACATACAATATATACATATATGTACCTAAATATACAATAGATATATATAGTTAGATACAATATATACATATATGTACCTAAATATATTATTGTTATATATATTGTATCTAAATATATTATATATACATAAACTATATACTATATATACATATACATATATATTGTACGTATATGCATCATATACTATATCTAATTATTTATTGTATATATATTATATATTATTGTTATCTATTTAACTTTTTATTATTGCAATATTTTTTGCTATATATATATACTATCTATCAATATTTATTATTGTACAATATGTTAATAAAATTATTATTGCATCTAACAAATTTTTATACATTTTTTATTACTGCATGTAACATTTTTTATTATTGTATGTAACGTTATATCATTTTCAGGATTATTTAATGGCACCAAAAAGTCGTACGCTGGAGGAAATGGATGCTGGTTGGAAACATGGCAAATGTATCAAGCCTAATAACAAGAGGAGGGTGGAATGCAATTATTGTAACAAAATAATGGACGGATGGTGGAATGCAATTATTGCAACAAAATAATGGACGGAGGGGTTACTCGGCTGAAACAACACTTAGCGGGTATTACAGGAAACGTAGCATCGTGTCCTGATGTATCGCTTGCTGAAAAAAGAGAAATATTGTTGCTTGTTGAGTGTAAAAAAAAGATAAAATAATAGCGGATCAAAAAAACAACGGGTAGAGGAGGAGTTGACAAGAATAGCTGGTGGAGTAGATTCCTCCTCAAAAGAAGATATTGATGACTTCACGGAACTTAGAAGGGGCATGAGAGAAAGTAGGAGAGAACATGCAACTGAGGAATGGGGTAGATGTCGAAGTGTCGGGGATAGAGAAACAGGGTCAAGCATGGGTCCGACGTTAGGTGGCAGATCAAAGTCGGTCGCATATCGTGGGGAAGAGGTAAAAAATATTCCAGAGGTAGGAGTAAGGGGTATGGATCCTTATGTCCTAAGAAAACAAGGGGCAATGCAACCCAAAATAAAGGGTGCAATTAAGGGGATAAAGAATACGAAAAGTTATATAGGAAGATTTATATCAAAATTCTTTATATATAATAATATATCGTTCAATGCTGCTAAAAATCCACACTATCAACCAATGATAGATGCCATAGCAGCTTCCGGGAGTGGAGTAAAAGGTCCAACTCCTTATGAGATTTCAAATACTTATTTAGATATGGAAATAAGTGACATGGAGGAGTACCTAAAATCTTTTCATAGGTATTGGGATGAGTATGAATGTACAATTATGTGCGATGGATGGAGTACACAGAACAGAAAATGTATCATTAACTTTCTTGTGTATTCTCCACAAGGAACGATATTTCTTAAATCTGTAGATGCCTCTGACAAGTACAAAGATAGTAAATACATATTTGGACTGATGAATGAAGTTGTGGAACAGATTAGAGAAAACAGGGTCGTCCAAATAATTACTGACAATGGCTCCAACTACAAGAAGGCGGAAATGAGGTTAATGGAGGTGAGAATGCACTTATACTGAATTTTTATTATTACAAATATGTTTGTATATATGTTATTTATTATTTTAAATATAGCTTCATTCTAAGTATATATGTATGTTTATATGCAGGTGAGAAATTTTTTATATTGGACACCATGTGCAGCACATTGCATAGATCTCATGTTGAAGGATATAGCCAATGATCCACATATTAAGCCACTAATACGGAAGTCTCAAGATATGACTTGTTTCATATATAATCATGGTTGGGCTCTTAGCATCATGAGGACTGAGACTCAGAATGGAGAATTGGTTAGACCAGCCATCACTATGTTTGCTACCAATTTTATTGCTTTTGATTCCATCCTTAAACATCAGGCTGATTTAAAAAGGATGATAAATACAAGGGGTTGGACAGATAACTACATGAAACTCAATCGTAAAGATAGAGAAAAGGTAGATGTGGTTGTCAGTTTAATCGAGAGTCAAACTTACTGGAGGGATATTGCAGGGGTCACTGCAATATTTCGACCTATAGTAAAAGTTTTAAGAATGGTGGATAGCGATGATAAAGCGGAGATGGGTCATCTTTACGAAGCTATGGACAGGGCTAAAGAAATGATAAAAAAGAATGTTGGTCAAGGATATAGGAAGTGGTGGAAAATGATTGATACCAGATGGAATTCTCAACTACATCGAGATATACATGCAGCTGGTAAGTACTCTATAAATTGAATATCCTTCAAATGTTATTTTATAATATTTGTAGGGATTTTAAAACTAGTTATTTATTCAATATTGCAGGTTATTTCTTGAATCCTAAATATCAATATTCTAATGATGTTATAAATGATGACGAGGTACTGAATGGTTTCCACCGCGTCGTTAATAGAATGATGAATGACAATACAACACGCCTTAATATAAACAAAGAGGTTATTATTATTTGATATTAGATTTATTCATAACTTCACATTAATGTCATAAGACCCATAACTGTTGTAATATCACTTTGTAGGCAGAAAAGTTCAGATTGAGAAATTGTGTATTTAGTTCAGATCAAATCCAAAGTGCTGTAAATAGATGTCTTCCTGGTAGTAATAGTTCATACTTTAAAATATTTATTAATTAAATTTATATAGTTACAAAGCTATATATTTTATTATTTTGTAGCTGAGTGGTGGTCCATGCATGCTAGGGAGGAAGCCCCAAATTTGACTCGATTAGCTGTGCGCATCCTAAGTCAAACAGTGTCTTCTTCCAACTGTGAAAGGAATTGGACAATATTTTCTCTCATCTATACTCGTCCCCGCAATAGACTTTTAATGACAAGACTAGAAAAATTAGTTTTTGTCCATTATAATATGAGATTGAGGGTTCGAAATATGCAAAGATCACGAGATGAACAAAATATTATAGATTTGGATGAGATATTTCATGAAGAAGATCCACTCATAGCTTGGACTACAGAAAGGGAAACACCACTCTTAGATGCCAGAGAAAATAAGTGGTTAGATGATAACTTGGATGTCGATCCACAAGATATTGCCGAAAATGCTCGAAGGCCTGAAAAAAGAAAGAAAACACCAGATGTACAATCTCGACAGGTCGACAGCGATAAAGACGACACTATTGATAGTGGAGGCAATGGAGCTACACTCGTTGCTGGTGCTGACAATACTAATGAATATGAAAGTCCTGGAGATCAGTCTCATGAATACTCTGAAGACTGGCCAAGTGATTATCAACCTAGAGAGCACCGCATGGATGATACATATGCTGGAGGATCTAGCCATCATGATGTACCTACTCCTTTAGACAATTACAACAATACATATGATAGTTCATGCACAAGTTATTATCCATACAACACTCCAGAGGCGGAACAACATTCAACATTTGATGGCCTCATGACAAATTTTTTCATAATACAGATATCAGTCGCTACTACCCTCATAACCAAGAACCATATCGGGACGATTATGATAATTATAAACAATTTTAGTGATATATTTGTATTTTTTTGTATTTGTATTCATTTTCGTATTTGTATCCTTATTGTAGTTCGTACTTATTGTAAAAAGACTATTATTCATGAAATTTAAATGAAGGGATAGGCCAGAGTCCCAATAAATTTTTTTAGCCAAATGATTTTTTGTCGTACTTTTAAATTTAAACATGTAAATCTTGTTGCTAATTTTATTTCGATATATTATGAAACAAAATAATTGGTGTCATGAATCACATTGTAACAATTTATAACTATTCACTTATACTAAATTTCTGAATATAATTAAATCTTTATTTTTTTACAAAAATTTAAAAAAATATCTCGAGTCCTCGACAAATATAATTATGGGTATTGTGACTTGTCTCATGATCTCATCCTGCCATTTGCATTGCTTCTAATCTCTTGTGCCTCCCTCTATGCGCCTTAATTCGTCAAAATTGAAACCTGCAGAACAATACAAGATTCAATTAGTACGAATATAATGACATAGTAATATTGTAACTAAAAATATGTAAAGGAAGAAAACTTATATATCGCAGGTAAACCATTCAGCAAGGATGACTATTGTTTTATTCAATTCTAATTTAAAAAAAATATGAAAAACACTTAAATAATGCATAAATATGTAAATTATTTTTTCTATTTTTTTTTACTAATTTATTAATAATTATTTAAATTGCCGATACATCCGATACCAACATATCCGATACTCCGATCCGATACCGCCGATACTGCCGATACGGCTACTCATACAAACTGTCCGATACCGATACCGATACGAGTATTTGAACCTTGATTATTAACTTATTTATATACTCTTGCTTTCTACATGTTCAGGCATTGTCCCATTTAAACGCTTTTGACAAATATAAAGCTTCAGTAGAGTTAATTGACAAGTATTTGTTGGTGTTTCTAAGAAATTGCTGAGAGGTGCAAATATAATTTTTAGTAAGTGCATCAGAATATTAAAGTACCATAGATGATATAAGAGTGTTATGTTGAAGAAGTTTAGCTATATAAATAGAGGTGATTATTATTAATCTAATTTGGTTTTTGATTCTTAACCCGCTTGAGAATGCATAATTTACTTATCTAGCTTTACATATTGCCCCCTTTCGCTAATGACAAACTTCGAATGTGACATTGGTAAGTCTAAGAATGACTTACTCTGATCGTGAGCCATCTGCATATTAGTAATTGCTATTGACATGCTAGACAAGCTGAAGCCAATGTTAGTAGGTGCATGTGCAAATTTAAGTCACGTCAGCTAATGCAACCAAGAATACACTATTATTACTATGTATCCATGTTTGTTTTTAGGAAGGAATTACCAATCAGTGCCAACGTGCGCCATGTAACAAAATGTGTCGAAAATGAACCCAACTGAACTGCCAGTAATAATCAATAGCTGTAACAAGAGAAAACTTACAATGTTAAGTGCCATCAAATTTTAAAAATATGTTGCAAAACTGGGAGGTCCATTAACTGCAGGAGCTAGGAAGCACGTTTTCTCATTTTATCCCATGGAAATTAGGTAATACAGCAACAAGAAGGTCTCCCTAGCCAACAGCTTCTGTAAATACAAAACATTGCAGCACAAAATAAAAGGGTGGTATTACTATCGGACAAAATGCAAGATGTCAAGAAGTGCAGCAGTTAAGCGTAAAGCTAAAGCAGTTAGAACCCCATCTAAAAAAATAAAATCCAACAATAAACTGATATTTCTTCGTTGCAGGTAAAGATGACACGTAATTCTATAACTCTGGAGCAAATATCTGGATTTTATACCTCCATCCTTGAAGAGGATAATTTAGTGCTTCTCCAGCTAAATCTTCCTGTAGAAAAAGGCCAAGAAATATGGATGAGAATTTCTTCCAACTATAAGGGAGCTATTTGTTCACAACCTCGAACATACAATCTAGACCAAAATTCTTAACAAATCCACAAGGGAAAAATATACGATAAGATTGTATGACCAGGTACAATCTAGACATTGATTTTGTTCAACTTACGAGCAAGGAAATATTCTGGATCAAGATTTTCCTGCAAGGGAACTGGAATTATAAGCTATGACCAAACATAATAATGGGAGACTATGGAGATGTAAATTCTACTATAAGTATTTGTGATGAAGTGCCAGTATCAGAGAAAAAGCTACATAGGCATTCCTTTGCTTTAAAATGCCAAAATATAGACCATTATCAATTCTCTAAGGTTTTGAGTTTTAAGGAAACCAAGTAGTAATGGAGATTGATCTGAAGAAAGATAAGTTTAGCAATAAAATTTATACGCACCATAAGAAAAATTTGCTCCCAAATGAAAACAAACAGGAGTTCCCTTAACCATAGTCCCTTGAATGTCTGTGGGACTAATGCCAGTAGTGAAATTCCAAAATCAACAACCTTGGCTGTAAACTTGGAATCAAACAATATGTTAGTAGCTTTAATATCTCGATTGCATATAGGAGGATCTGATTCTGTATGTTAATAAAGGATGCCTTTAGAAGAACCCAAGGCAATGTAGAAAAGAATTGATTTATTTCCAAGAGAGGGGTACATATATATAGGAGGAGGCTAGCCTCCTCCTTATTTTCTATCCGATGTGGGACTAAATAAGTCCCCCATAACTCAACACTCCCCCTTAAGATGGGCAATAGATATCAATCATTCCCATCTTGTTACAAAAAGTATCAAACTCTCTGGGATCTAAAACATTAGTTAAATAATAAGCTAACTGCTCCGCTGATTTTACATATCTCAAAGTCAAAATTTCTCTATTCAACTTCTCCATGATGAAAAACCGATCAATCTCCCCATATTTGGTGCGATCATGCTGAACTGGATTATTTGCAATATCAATTACTGATTTGTTCTTACACCAAAGTTGTATGGAGTCGCCTCTAAGCAACTCATCTCAGACAACAATCTCTTTACCCACATTATCTCGCACAGGCTAACTGTCATCGCCGTGTACTCGGCCTCAGTTGTAGAGCTAGCCATTACATCTGGCTTCTTGTTGCACCAAGATATAAGATTGCCTCCAACAAAAACACAATAACCTGTAGTGGACCTGCGATCGTCCATACAACCCGTCCAATCGGTATCAGGGTAGCCTTCAACTCTCAGATATCCAGAACTTCTGAACCATAACCCCTTTCCTGGACTTCCTTTAATATACCTGAGAATTATGCGAACTACATCCATATACGGCTTTCTAGGATCATGCACATATCTACTCACCACATTCACGGCCTTAGTAATATCAGGTCTTGTATGGCATAGATATATATGCCGACAAACTAATCTTTGATATTGCTCCCTACTCACTTTATTACCACCCTCGGTACACAACTTGTGATTCTGCTCGATAGGAGTAGAAGCAAGTCTGCAACATAGCATCCCTGTTACTGAAAGAAGGTCCATAGTATACTTTCGCTGAGAAAGCACTATACCCTTTCGTGACGTTGCAATTTCAATTCTGAGGAAATACTTCAACTATCCCAGATCCTTGACTTCAAATTCCTCTCCAATTTTTTTTTTCAGCCATAGGATCTCCCCAGTATCATCTCCAGTAATAACAATATCATCAACATAGACTGCAAGAATAGTGATACGAGTCTTAGAGTGTTTGTAAAACACAGTATGATCTATATTGTACTGCCTTTATCCCATACCACAGACTGCTAGCCTGAATATATCAAACCATGCTTTCAGAGTCTGCTTTAGCCCATGCAAAGACTTCTTCAATTTGCATACCTTTCCAGTTGTTTGTGAAGTAGCAAAGCCTGGTGGAATCTCAATATACAAATCTTTCTGGAGATTTCCATGCAAAAATGCGTTCTTGACATCTAGCTGATGTAGTTGCCAATTGAAGTTGGCAGCACAAGACACCAATATTCGCACAGTGCTCATCTTTGCTACTAGAGCAAAGATCTCATCATAGTCGATACCATAAGTTTTGTTGTAGCCTTTAGCAACCAATCTGGCCTTGTACATGTCAATCTTGTCTTCTAGAGTCTGCTTAACAGTATTGTAGAATCGGAATGATATATTGATCTAATAAGAGGAGAGGGGAGTACATTATATAGGAGAAGCTAACCCCACTCCCTATTAGTCTACCCGATGAGGGAATAAACTCAACTTAACACATAACTCAACACTCTCGCTCAAGCTGGAGCATAGATGTCAATCATGCCCAGCTTATTACGGAGAAATTGAACCCGAGGAACAAGAAAAGATTTTATAAATATATCAGCTATCTGATCCGTTCCTCATATGGTAAAACTTTATCATCTATTTCTAATACTCATCACGGGCAAAGTGAATATCGATTTCAATGTGCTTTGTCCTTTCATGAAAAACAGGATTAGTAGTAATATGAAGAGCAGACTGGTTATCACACCACATATCTGCTGTTTTATATCCTGTTTCTTCTCACAGTTCATGTAGAAGATTCTGCAGATATAGCAACTCTGTTGTGCCATGAGCAATTGCCCGATATTCCGCTTTCAAGCTTGATCGTGTGATCACACTCTACTTCTTGCTCTTCCATGATACCAATTTTTCGCCAATGAAGATCGAGTAGCCAGACGTAGACCGTCTATCCGTAAGACTAGCACCCCAGTCAGTATCAGTAAATCACTCAACATAAGTATGCCCTTTATTCTCCATCCGAATTTCTTTTTCTGAATTCTGAACTAGATAGCAAAGATTTCTGAGAACTGCCTCCCAATGTGGAACTCGTGGTGAAGACATGAATTTACTTGCAACACTGACGGCAAAGAAAATGTCTGGACGAGTCATAACGACCAAGTAGTTAAGTATCCCAACTACTCGACGATATTAAACCGGATCGGTCATCAGTGTCCCCTCGTCTGCAAGCAACTTTATCCCTGGGTCCATAGGCGAGGTTGCTCCCTTGGCTTACATCATTTCTGCATCATTTAGGATGTCAAGCACATATTTTCTCTAAGACATTACAATGTCTCGCTTACCCCGTCTGACTTCTACGTACAAAAAATAGCTCAATGATCCCAAATCCTTGGTTTGAAATTGTTCTCCTAGAAACTTCTTTAGTTCTACAATGCCTTGACTTTCATCTCATGTGATCACAATATATTCCACATAGACACCGAGTAGTATCCTCCCAGCTAATGTCTGGCTGCAAAATACTGAATGATCCTTCTTTGATTAGCACATGCCAAACTAAGTAACCGTATTTGTGAAACGACCAAACCATGCACAAGGGGATTGTTTAAGACCATAAAGGGCCTTCCGCAGATGACACACTTTACCCTCCCTTGCAACAAACCCAGGAGGTTGCACCACATATACTTCTTCATCAAGATCTCCATGAAGAAATATATTCTTGATATCCAGCTGTAGTAACGGCCAGTCATAGCGAACAACTAAGGCCAAGAGGACACGCACAGAGGTCATTCGAGCAACTGGGGAGAATGTGTCAAAATAATCCTCACCATAGGTCGGAGAATAACCTTTTGCCACCAGACGAGCCTTCAGGCGATCAAGAGTGCCATCTGGTTTTACCTTAATATTAAAAACCCATTTGCAACTCACTGCCTTCTTACCATGAGGTAAATCAACCAAGTTTTATGTATGGTTCTCCTGAAGTGCTTTTATTTTTTCTTCCATAGCAGTACGCCGGCCGGGATATTTAAGACCCTCCTCTGCAGAATTGGGAATCTAAATCCCATCAATAGTCGCCACCAATAATTATGTGTGGCTCGCAAGCCCTTTGTAATTATGAACGTACAATGGATGAACATGACATGTATGACGAGGTCGAGCTGGCGGATCAGGCAGAAGCAAATCAGTGGAGCTAAAGGAGAATGAAGGCACTGTGTCCACAGACACTATCGGCAAAACTCGTTCCGACGATGCTGGTACCGACGGAGCCGGTGTGTGTGAACCATCAGACCGGAAGACTGGCTCGGTAGGGGAGGGCACCCTTTCGGGGGGCTGTTTTGTTTGAACAGGAAACAACAAGAAATCCTCTTCTAGGTTAACTTGTGGAGCCGAATCAGTAGTTTGTGGAAGTGGAGGAAACTCGATTTCAACGAAGGTAACATCCCGAGAGAAAAAATACTGCTTCAAGACTAGAGAAAGATACCGATACACTTTCTGGTCCTTAGGATACCCAAGAAAAATATATTGGATAGCCTTTGGATCTAGTTTAGAAAGAGTTGGTCGGGTATCCCTAACATAACACAAGCAACCAAAGATTCGGAGAGATAAAGGAAACAACTCTCGTTTGGGATATAACCGAGAGGAGAGTATCACCATTGAGAACAGATGATGGCATACGATTAATTAGATAGTAAGCCGTGAGAACGGCTTCCGACCAAAACCTTTTTGGAGTACGTGCTTGGAACATAAGAGCATACGTTGTTTCTAAGAGGTGACGATTCATGCGTTCAGCCACACTATTCTGTTGTGATGTGTAAGGACATAAAGTTTGGTAGATGATGCCAATCCGAGACAGATGTGAAACAAACTCATGAGACAAATACTCACGACTATTATCACTGCGAACGCATTTAATCGAAACACCAAATTGTGTTTTGATTTTCGTATAAAAATTGCACCAAACGTTAAATAATTCAGAGCAATTTTTTACGAGATAAACAAAAGTGACACGCGAGTAGTCATCAACAAAGGTAATAAAGTACTTAAATCCCATCACAGATTCAACCGAACAAAGTCTCCATATATCGGAATACAACTCGAAAGAAGCGGAAGCAACTTTATTTTTACTGACCGAATAGAAAATCCAGTGATGCTTAGCCAAACTACAGGACTCACAATGAAAAGAATATGAAGGATCTAAAGATTGGTACATTTTTTGGACTGCTTGGACAGAAGGATGTCCTAACCGGCATTGTAACTCAAAAGGATCAAATTTCACACCAGCATAGACAACAGAGGAAGGTTCGTCAAACAGGTACAAGCCTCCAGCCACATGCCCCTTACCGATAGTCTTTCCAGTCTTTAGGTCCTAAAAAAATAACCATCAGGAAAAAATGTTACCAAGCAATGCATATCAAAACTAATCCGACTAATTGAGAGTATACTGAATGGGTTTCCATTTGTATGTAATACAGAATGTAGTGATAGTCCCGAAGAGAGACGAGAAAATCCTTTTCCACGGACTCTCAGCAAACCACCCTTGGCACATGTAATATTAGACATACGACCAACCGGTATATAATTTTGTATCATACCTGCGTTGCCTGTCAAGTGAGAAAATACACTAGAATCAAGGGCCCACTGCTTTGACTGTACCACATATGTCGCTGAGTACCCTGCTGTAGACCCAGAAGTAGAAGCTTCACCTCGAGGTTGAGCTTGAAACTCAACAAAGTCTGCATATGCTTCATCAGTCATTTGTACGTATCGGTTGCCAAGATCAGGAATATCTGAGGTAACATTGGCTACAAGAGTTTTAGTTCACTGCCACAGGAAATGACCATGTAGACCACAGTTGAAGCAGGTGCACAGTCGACCTCCATTACGACCGCCAATGCCTCGTCCACCATCACGGCCAATATTTCGACCACCACATCGTCCACCACGACCACCACAAAATCCAGTATGAGCGGCTTCCAGAGCAGATCGATCAAGGAGAGCATCACTTGGAGAGGTCTCGACGACCTATGATGCCCGTATGACATGAAAATGAGCTTCCATTAGAGATGGAACCTCAGCTCCAACAATGATCTGAGAGAACTGAGTCTGCATCAGGACTAATAGAGGCAAGATATGCCATGACATGAAGCTGCTCCCGTTGAGCTCTTATTTCATTTATATTCGTCGTCAGAGGTAATACACGATCAACTTTATCGACTATGCCTTAAAGGCCCGAAAGTGATCTTTAGGAGACTTGTCACCCTGTTCCGCCCGGTAGACGCTGACGAACGAGTCATAGATACGAGACAAGTCACATTTTCCATCAAACGTCGTCGATAGGACCTTCCGTAACTCTTTTACCGTGTCCATGTTCTGAACTATGTCCTCTACCGATAGTTCCATTGAGTTCACCAACTGTGTAAACAGTCGACTATCATCTGTCTCCTACTGCTCAAATGTAGGATCAGTCATCTCCGAAGGATTGTCAGTCAGATGCTTGGATAACCACATTCCCCAAAGTATTTTCTCAACCTTCATCCGCCATGTTGAGTAGCCATCTGGTCCGTCCAACCGTCGATCGACGAGTCGAATCGAAGAAATAGTCGTAGCAGTGCCCGTTGGTCCTACCAATACGTTCCCGACACCGGTAGTAGTAACACTTCTAGTTGCATCAGTATTAGTCATCATGAACTTGATTCGACTGTGGCTGAATCTTTCCAACCCTAATAATCATATCAACTTTACTGATGCGGTATCAACGTGGCCAAAACTGGCACACGCATGAAAAGTAGAGATCGTATGAGGATCACAAAAGCCAGGTCACATAGGTAACTCATGGCACTCTCTGTGTAGATCCTGATATGGATATCGGGATAGGACGAAAATAAAGATCCACGTAAACAAGCAACTTGTCTACTCTTTGTTAACTCCTTGAACCGTAATCTAGGAACAGAGGTTGTGCAAACAAATCATTGTCTACCCTCTGGCTTTGATATAAGCTCTTGAAGTCGTAATCTAGGAATAGTGGTTGTGCAAACAAATTATTGTCTACCCTCTGGCTTCGATATACGATTTTTTTTTGAAAATTAGGTTTTAGACATGAAGGAGGGTCGGCGGCAGAGTTTTAGGGTTTAGGTTTTGGGGGCTGCATTGTGGGGTCGAGGGCAGAGAAGGGGGGCTGGGGGCAGGGGGTTGGCGGCTTGCTGGAGCGGGGGGAACAGTGGGCAAGAGGGGGGCTGACAGGGAGGCAGGGGGGCTGGCGGCAGGGAGGCAGTGGGGCTGGCGGCAGGGAGGCAGTGGGGCCAGAGAAGAGGGCGGGGGGCGGGTGGCAGGAGGCGGGGGGGCTGAAGGGGGGGATTGGGGTTGGCGGCTAGTGTTTGGGGTAGAGTTTTTATTTTGTTTGTGGGGAGAGAGAGAGAGAGGTGGATGGATTATGGCTCTGATACCATGTAGAATATGAATAATAGATTAATCCATTAAGATGAGAGGGGAGTACATTATATAGGAGAGGCTAACTCCTCTCCCTATTAGTCTATCCGATGTGGGACTAAACTCAACTTAACATATAACTCAACAAGTATAAACCCATTTACATCCAACATCACGCTTTCCAACTGGAAGTGGTTCCAGCTCCCATGTGTCATTTTTCTTCCAGGCTTGAAGTTCCTCCTGTATGTCACTCAACCACCTAGGATCTTGCTTTGCTACATGCCAGTCGTTAGATACAAGCACTGAATGCAATGATGGAAGGAAGGACTTATATGTAGGTGGAATAGATGCATATGAAATATAATGTACAATTTCAGTATCCCAACTTCCAAACGCAGCTGGTGGTTCTCCAACATTGACTCTAGAAGTTCTACGAAGCAAGAAAGGAGTATTAAAAGTATCTGGGGAGGAATTATTACCAGATGACTCAGGTGGAAGGGGCGAAGAAGGTCCTGGAGAAGTGGTACTTGAGACATCAATATTTGTGGGTACTGGCATAGGGACAGAAGAAGGAAGCTCATCCTGCTCATGTTGCTTATGCTGCTGATGCTTATGCTGCTCATGCTACTTCTGCTGCTCATGCTCCCTATATATTCTCAGCCCCCCGACTGTTGGCTCCCCATGAGACACAATCACTCATTTGTGACTCCAAAGGACATTGAATCATACCAACCACGATGTCACTCTCATTCTTCCCCTCTCTACTAGCATCAGTAGAGGCATCCTCGAACAAGGAACTTAACTCCGTCTTCTCCCCATAAAATGGTTCAAACTCCTGGAAGGTCACGTCCATACCGACAAACAGCCTTTCAGTAGGACACCAATATTTGTATGATCTCGCACAAAACATGGTGAGTAGCCCACAAAGATACATTTAACTGCTTGTGGATCCAACTTGCTCACCATTATTCTATGATCTCGCACAAAACATGTGCAACCAAACACTCTAGGAGGAACAATAAAAATATTAGAGCCCAAGAGCATCTCACATGGTATCTTCATCACTAATACTCTTGACGGCATCATGTTGATTAGATAAGCTGCTATCATAACAGCCTCACTCTACAAGAATTTTGGCACATTCATTATCAGCATCAAAGAACGTGTCACTTCTAGTAGATGCCTGTTATTGCATTCAGCCATCCCATTCTGAGGATGAGTGTCTGGGCAAGTGGTTTGATGAATTCTCTAACTAGAGATGAAGTTAGCAAACTCCTTGTTGGTATACTCGGTCCCATTATTTGTTCGAAGAATCTTCATATGTACTCCAAACTAGGTCTTCACATACGCCAAGAAGTTATGAAAATATTTGTACACCTTAGATTTATGTTTCATCATGTAGATCCAGGTTATACGTGAGTAGCAAATAATGAAGGTAAGAAACCATCTGAATCCACTGATAGAAGTAGTAGGAAACGGTCCCCAAATATCATATTGAACTACAACAAATGGCTTAAAACTTCAAAGACAAACCATTTTATAAGTAGAACTTGTATGCTTCCTAAGTTCACTAGAATTACAAAATAACATTTTTTGTCTACTTTATTCATTATCTCAGGTTCTAACTTGTTCAAACTATAAAAAAAATGCCCCAATCTGTAGTGTTGGAGAATTGTTTGTCTCTAGCCCTCCACTAGTAGTAGCAGCAAGCATTACAGCCTGCCTGTCCAGGTACCAAAGGCCATCAAGCATGATGCCAGTCCCAAGTCTCTTCCCCGTAGGCTTCTCCTGAAAAGAACATATATTTCGATCAAAAAGAACAATACAATTCAATTGATCAATGCGAGCAATACAGATAACAGGATAACAGATGAAGTACAATGGACCGAGCCAGTACACCAGATGGATTGGGATATCCCATCAGCAGTCTGAACTATCTCGGGATGCATATGCTTGCTTGAATAATATAATACAAACTCACCAGATGCACTTGTGATATTCCTAGATGCACTTGAGTCTATGATCCAACCAGCATGAGATTTAGTGGATGCAAGTGCCAGAACCAGGATACCTTTGCCCATATGAGCAGCATAACCTGTAAAGTTACCAAGGTAGGTAGTATCATCCAGATCCTGAGTGGCCGGTCCTTTGCCCTAAGAATCCTCAACTTGAAGCTTGAACTGACATAGTTCCTGTAGCTCCGTTATCTCAGCTCTAGTTATTTCGGTAGTGGTCTCCTCCGCCACAACTAGGTGAGCAACTCCCCGGCCTCCATGTCCCCGACCTCCTTGACCTGCACATCCACCTCTTTGTTCTCTGTCTCCTTGGCTACGACCAGAATTGCGGGGTTGAGGGCAGTTGTAGCTGAGGTGCCCTTTCTTCCCGCAATTATAGCACTCCCTATCATCGCTGATGGGAGCACTAGGAATCACCAATACCGAGCGGACAGACGGTGAGGTCTCGCCTTTCATCACCTTCTGTCTGATCTCCTTTTACTCTATCGATGCAACAGCCTCATCCAGGGACAGAAAAGATGGCAGATGATATATTGCTGCCCTCCAAGCCTCAAATTACAGGTTCAGTCCCTTGAGAAAATGAGCCACACGCCAATGCTCAAGATACTGTTTCCCAAGGAGAATATCTGTCGAGTTTTGCAATGGTAGCGGGTCATAATTGTCCAAGTTCGCCCATAAGCGACGTAGCTCTGCTACATACTGGAGTACTAGCTTCTCCCCCTGTGTGGTAGCATCAATCTTTTTTCTCAACTTCTATCATCGGCATGACACTTCCGGCTCTAGAGTACATCATAGCCAATATCTTTCAAACATCAGATGTACTACAGATTGACTCCATCATCCCAGTTATGGATGGAGACACAGAAGTCAGCAGACAAAAAACCACCAGAGAATTATGGTGACTCTATGTGCTCCACTCAACACTTGTCTTACCCTCTCACTCAGTGCACTCTTTTTTCACAAATTTTTCAAGTCCCTTGGTCAGAAGGTTCAATAGCACCCTCCTAGACCAACTCAGGTAGTTTCTCGTCCCCTAAAGTTTGATATCATTGGGTAGTAACTCTTTCTTTTTTATCACCTACGACAGTTCTGGTATGGGCACAACTTCCCTACCGGATGAGTTCTCCAATTTGGCCTGAAATACCCTGGCCATTCCTTCCAGTATCTTCTTCAGCTCCTGACTAGTCACAGGTGCTCCCATCTTCACTGTTACACTGGAACGAGATCAAACACAACTTAAACACGGGCCGTAAGCCTACACGTGATTACGACTTACTCCATCTATTTATAAACCTCCAATTTCATGCGGCAGGAGAGGTGCATGAATAGTAGAACTCGCCTACGCCAGCGTATTATTTTTTCTCTTTTGGTTGGGCTCGGCTAGGTGGAATAGTCGAGCCATTCTCCTTTATGAAAGATAACCAGAAGCATGGAAAGAGCATCCTATTACTGAACCACTATGGGATCGCGGCCTAGTGCATTGATGCCTATGACGAGCAGCGTACCCTACCTCCTGACGGATTTGACGACACATGCTGGGGATGTCGACAACACCGGAGGGTGGGGTGTGGGGTGCCTGCCACTCACAGAGGAAGGCGTAAGGGAGGGGGGGTTTCCAATCACAGAGGGAGACACATGAGGGGGGCCTTCCACTCAAAGAGGAAAGCGTAGGAGAGGGGACGTCTGCTCACAGATGGAAGCAGGGTGGGTGGGGTCGGGAGAGAGAAGGGGGTGAGAGAGGAATTTTTTTATTTTTTTTTAGAAAAGATTAAGAGATTTGGCTCTGACACCATGTAGAAAAAACTTTATTTATTTCCAATAAAGGGGGTACATATATATAGGAGGAGGCTAGTCTCCTTATTTTCTATCCGATGTGCGACTAAATAAGTCTCCCGTAACTCAACAGGCAAAGTACATTCTCATGGCAAAGTTTAGATTTTTTTTTAGCCCTAACTGATGCGTTAAGAAAGAAAGACTAGTTTCAGTACACAGTAATTTTCTTTAGCTCTAAATGATGCATAAGAAACAAATACAGTACGCAAGGACAAGAAATTAAAGTAATTTAGATATAGGGGAAGAGGATACTTAAAGAAAAAGCTTGGAGTGGGCATTAATACAAATGGGTAGAGCACATACTTGAGGATGTAGTCTTTGTTGCTGACAGGGATGGTGTCGGCGATGGTGACGGAGGTCGTGGATTTGGAAGCAACATCCTAGAATTGCTGGGGAGTCGACTAAAACCTTGATCCCCTCCCTCTAGTGTTCGGTAGCTACCGGCCGCACGTCTTCGCCAATCTTCTTCACTGACAAAACAGCCTGTAAACCAAAAAAACAATCTAAACCCTAACCCTAACAAAGAAGAATAGAAGGAGATTCAGATATAAGAAAGGGAATGTTAGGTCCCAAACCTAATTGTCCGACCATTGCTGAGAGCTGATGAAAGCTTGACAGTAATCAAAGAAAATTTGACAGCAAAATCGAAGAAGACAAGGAATTTTATATAAATTTCTAGGGTTTCATAGACGTAAAGGAAGAAAGAAAGTACAGGGACAATGTAAGGAAACTACTGTAAAAAAAATTGGGAACAAAAAAATGACATACTCTATTCTTTGATGCCTTTCTCTCTCTCTCTCTTCTCTCTCTCTCTCTCTCTGTGTGTTCCATGAGATACTGGGCATTACAATTGCATTAAGTCCATTGTTTTCCTTAACAGAAATCAACTAAGACTAATGAAAACTAACTGAAACTATAATGAATGATTATTGTTGGGAACGAAAATACAAAAATTGTATTCCAAACCAAGAAGCCGTACGAAAGAACCGAGCAAAAGCACACAAATAAAAAAATACCAAACACAAATCGCAGACATAAAATTTTTTAAGTGGAAAATCCGAATGGAAAAAAAATCACTAGACGATCGGTGTCCAACCCTAAAAAGCCTCCACTAATGGAATAAAAAATACACCGACTACTTAAAAACTTCTCACCGATCTAAACGGATCACGACAACTCTTTGGAATAGAAAATAAATCACAGAAAACGAAGAACGGAGATGACGAGATTTTTTTTTACCGAAAACTGATCTCCTCTTCGAAATAGCCTTCAATCTCTTCATCTCTCCTTCCAATGTTGTAAAATCACTCTTGCCTCCTTTTGTAATATTTTTGAGATATAAGATATATTTTAGGGCTAGAAGACACCTAATATATATAGCCTCAAACCCACAACTAATATTCCTATTATATATATGAATACCCAATCCAAATCCAAATCTATTGACATATTCCTTTTATATGTAGGAATATCCAATCCAAATCTAAATCCATTGACATATTTCTATTATATGTAAGAATATGCAATCCAAATATATTGAGGTATTCCTATTATATGTAGGAATACTAAATCCAACTCTGGAATATTTTCCACATAGGTTGGGAACCCACCCACTGCAACAAATCTCCCATTTTATAACTATGTGGAGGGGGTCGTCATCCCGACGATCCACCTGCAGTACTCAAACTTTCCCCTTGGAAGAATTTTTGTCAACATATCTGCTTCGTTGTCATCCATATGAACATTCTCAAGCGTCGCTTGCTTCTTTTCAACCACATCATGTATCCAATGATACCGGGTATCAATGTGCTTGGACCGGCTATGAAATGTCTGGTTCTTTACAAGGTAAATTACTCTTTGACTATCACAAAACAAAGGGTACTTCTCTTGCTCTAGCCCAATTTCCTGTAGCAGCTTCTTCATCCATAGCAACTTCTTGTAAGCCTCCGTCGCCGCAATCTACTCTACCTTTGTCGTTGATAAGGCAACACACTTCTGCAACCGCGACTGCCACGATACCGGTCTACCAACAAACATCATCATATAGTGCAAAGTCGATCGTCTCGTATCTACATCTCCAGCCATATCATCATCGGTATATCCAACCAGCTTCGGCCCGTCACCAAAAAAGAAAATCTCCAATCGACAGTGCCCTGAAGGTATCGTAGAATCCACTTGACTGTACTCCAATGTACCCTTCCAGGATTGGAAGTATACCTACTAACTGTGCCAACTACGAGCGATGTCAGGTCTCGTACACACCATAGCATACATGAGACTCCCCACAATAGAGGCATATGAAACCCGCTCAATATCTTCCTTCTTGTCCCCGGTAGATAGACACTGCTCATCAGAGAACTTAAAGTGGGTCGCAAGGGGGTTACTCACTTTCTTTGACCCGTCCATCCCGAAACGCTAAAGTACCCGTTGTATGTACATCTTTTGGGACAAGTGTAGCAGCTTGAACTCTCTCTCGGCTGATCTCAATCCCAAGAATAGTCTTTGCTGCGCTCAAATCCTTCATAGAGAAGGCCGCGCCTAGTTGGCGCTTCAACTTCGCTATCCAAGTGGCATTTCGACCCACCAGTAGCATATCATCAACATAGAGTAGTAAAATAATAAAATTATTTCCGGTAAAGTATCTTACAAATACACAGTGGTTCGACGTCGTCCGTGCATAACCATGCTCCCCCATAAACGAATCAAACTTCATGTACCACTGCCTCAGAGCCTGCTTTAGACCATACAAACTCTTTCTCAACCGGTAGACCAAGTATGACTTGCCCTTCCCACAAAATCCCTCGGGCTGTTTCATGTACAACTCCTTCTCAAGCTCAAGATCACCGTGGAGGTATGCCATCTTCACGTCCATCTGCTCGACCTCCAAGTCGAATCTGGCTGCCAACGCTAGCACCACCCGAATAGACGATTGTTTGACGACTGGTGAAAAGATATTATTATAATCTATGCCCTTCCGTTGACTGTAGACTTTAACTACCAGCCTCGCTTTGTATCGAGGGCAAGTAGCATCATCTGTCTGCTTCACTCTGAATACCCATCAATTTTTTAAAACATTCTTGCCCTTTGGCAACTGTACCAGCTCATAAGTAGATTTGGCATCTAAGGAACTCATCTCCTCCTCTATATCCTTCGTCCACTCTTTCCTGTGTTTGTCTTCCATAGCCTTTACAAAATATTCGGGCTCTCCCTCGTTAGTCAGTAGAACATACTCACCCGATAAGTATTTTGTAGATGGTCGACGCTTTCTTTCGCTCCTCCTCAATGAAACCACTGGTGCTGGCTGTATATCAACAACCTCCTCCCATTCAGGAACTACCTCCTCGTCATGCTCATCCTCCTGAGGGTTATCCTGACCACCATCAGTAGGCTGATGATCTAGGTTGGGAGCAACTCCATATACCGGATCCCCCATAACTGGATCCTTTGTGATATCCTCTGAAAACTGTTCAAAACAAAATAAATCTAACTCAGGAAATTCCTCGACCTCAAAAGGCATCTCAGAATCCTGAGTGTTGTTCATGGTCTGATCCTCGATAAAAACTATGTCCCTTATTCTGTAGAGCTTTCTTCCCACTGGATCGTAGAGTCTATAGCCAAACTCATCCCGATCGTAGCCGACAAAGATGCACCGCCTCGTCTTCGGCTCAAGTTTGGATCTTTCGTCCTTCGGTACATGTATGAAGGCCTTACAACCAAATACTCTAAGGTGATTGTATGAAGGTTCTTTGTTGTACCATACTTTGTCAGGCACATCACCCTGCAAAGGAGCACTAGAAGATAAATTAATAACATAAGCAACTGTGTAAAGTGTCTCACCCTAATAGATGCTCGACAAGTTTGCTTCTGACAGCAAAAACTGTACTCTCTCCATCAGTGTCATGTTCTTTTGCTCCGCTACACCATTGAGCTGAGGTGTCTTCGAGGAAATCTTCTAGTGTCGTATCCTTTACTCTCTGCAATAAGCATCAAAGAGACCAATGTACTCGCCGTTGTTGTCGGACCGAACACATAGTAGCTTCTTACCCGTCTCCCTTTAAACAGAGGCCTGAAACTCTTTGAAAGTTGGCAGCACCTGATCCTTGGTCTTTAAGGCATTGACCCAAATCTTTTTGGAACAATCATCAATAAATGTCATAAAATAAGAAGCACCACTATAGGACTTTACCTTTATAGGATCGCAAACATCCGAGTGAATCAACTCGAGCAACGTCGGCTTCCTTGAACTTGGGTGACTTTGGAAAGAAACCCTATTTTTCTTCTCCGCTAAACAGTGCGTACATCTCTCCAATTTTGCAGACTTTAGCCCTGGAATCACCTTTCTGTTCATAAGTAGCTCATCCCTTTCTCGCTGATATGGTTGAGTCGCCTGTGCCATAACTTAGTTGACGCATTAATAACTGCATTCACCTCATATGTCCCATGTGCGCTCCCTTCCATATAATAGAGTTCGAATTTTTTGCTTCCTCTGGCAATCACCATCGAACCTCTAGAAAGCTTTCACTGACAGTTCCCGAAGAGGTTAAAGAAACCCTCTTCATCCAACCTTCCAACCGACACCAGGTTAAAACGGATATCTGGGACATGACGAACATCTTTGAGATTAAGAACTACACCCGTCTTTGTCCTCAAATGCACATCTCCAAAAATAACAGCTTTTGATACATCTTCATTGACCATCTTCAACACTCTACAATCGCCTATTGTGTAAGTAGCCAATAATGTCCTGTTGTGAGATACGTGCACTGAAGCACCTGAGTCCACCAGCCAAGAGTTGTCATCACATGAGAGGTTTATAACTACCTTATCACCTACAATGATCACGTCGCCTCCATAGGTTTAGGTCACCGTTGTAGTGTTCTTACTTTGCTTCCCCTTGTAGCCCTTATTCTCCCTCTTCCAAGAGAAACAGTTCTGCTTGAGGTGGCCCTTCTTGCCACAATGGTAACACTCTGAGTCCTCGTACCGACCCTTGGACTTGCCCCTGCTCTTGTCTTTTCCACCACCTGGACCCCTGCTCTTCCTCCTTCCGTGGCTCTCTGAAACTAGCGCCTCTGAGTGGGATATGAATGGAGTGAAATAAGAACGTCTCCGCATCTCTTTATTCAGTACCCCACTCTTGGCAAACACCAGACTGACCACGTCTTGCAGAGCAGAAGCGATCATAGACACTCGTACGATTTCCCACGAGTTTGGCAATGTACACAACAGCTATAGTCCCTGAACCTCGTCGTCCAACTTGACTCTCATCGAGGATAGATGGTCCACCATGCCCTAAAACTCACTCAAGTAATCCGTAATAGATGCACCATCTTTGTACCGCAGACCCATCATCGTTCGGATCAGGAATAACTTGTATACCCCGATCTTTTTCGTATACAAAGATTCCAGGTTATCCCACAGCGTCTTTGTGTGCTCAATATTGGCAACATGGTTGTACATGTTCTCGTCAACGAACTGCCTGATATATCCATACACCTATATATGATCAAACTTGCAGTCCTCTATGAATTTTTTATTGGGCTTCTCAGACGCAAATACTAGAAGATGTATCTTCTTGACGAACAACAAATCCTTCATCTTGCTCTGCCAATAATGATAATTAGTACCGTTCAGGTTTATCATGCACACCAGCTTCGCATCCATCACTCCTCCCTGATTTGCCTGTCAACTCCTGACCTCTATGAACTCCAGAACCTGGCTCTGATACAAATTTGTTGGGAACAAAAGTATGGAAACCGTTCCCCAAACCAAGAAACCTTATGAAAGAACCGAGCAAAAGCACACAAAAAAAAAATGCCAAACACAAATCGCAGATACAGAAATTTTTACGTAAAAAATCCAAATAGAAAAAAATCACAGGACGATCTGAGTCCAACCTTGAAAAGCCTCCACTAATGAAATAAAAAATACATCTACTCCTTACAAACTTTTCACCAATCCAAACAGATCACCACAACACTTTGGAATAAAAAATAGATCACAGACAAATGAAGAACAAAGATGACAAGAAAAGAATTACCCGAAACCGATCTCCTCTTCGAAATAGCCTTCAATCTCTTCCTCTCTCCTTCCAATGTTATAGAAGCACTTTTGCCTCCTTTTGTAATGTTTTGGACATATGAGATATATTTTAGGGCTAGAAGACACCTAATATTTATAGCCTCAAATCCACAACTAGCATTCCTATTATATATAGAAATACCCAATCCAAATCCATTGACATATTCCTGTTATATGTAGGAATATCCAATCTAAATCTAAATTCATTGATATATTCCTATTATATGCAGGAATACCCAATCCAAATATATTGAGGTATTCCTATTATATGTAGGAATACTCCATCTAACTCCGGGGTATTTTTCACATAGGTTGGGAACCCCACCCACTCCAACAATTATTTGAGTTAGCCCCCTTTGCTAGCTGGCTTGCTGAGTTGGTAGATGGCTTGCTGAGTTGCTTCTCTGGAATGATGACTCAGATGTCTGATACTACTTGTCATACTGATACTGCATATTGCCTGGGACTGGGGATTCTTCACTGAGTGTGTTACACCTGATACTACCTGGAACTGAAGCCTCTTTACTGAATTAACTTCTGAATTGGTATTACTAAGCTCACTGAATTGGAAATGGGTCATATCAATACCCTCCCCTTAAATTGACCTTGTCCCAAGGTACAAGAAGGTATCATTTTGATCCCTGTAACCCATACGAAAATCACCAACTTCTCTAATGTAATCTTATGGTGACTAAACAAGGCACTATTAAGGTGATCTACATTCATAGCACTGAGAATATACTTGACTCTATATACTGAGATCTTTTCCACAAGTGATAAGCCAAAAAATAGGATCAACTTAGACAATTTGTCACCCTCACTTTTCTAGCTAGGGGTAGTTTGATAATTTGACATGGATATTTAATTTTAGGAATATAATATTAAATATTAGTATGATGATTGTATTAATTATTTAATTATGTTGACCTATAATTTATTTGTGATTTATATTAATTATTTAGTTAGAGACTTGTGTTATTTATTTTAGTTAGAGAGACTAGCCCAATATTGACTTGACACATATGGACCCATTTAGACTTGTCATGACAAATAGTGAACCCAAATTGGACCCAAGCCCATTAGTCATTTACACTCACTAATTAAGGAGAATTAGTTTAATTACAATTAGTTAGATACTTCCAAAAATACCCACCCTTAATTATTTCTCATAATTTACCATGTAGGGATAACTTGGACCTTTGCAAGTGACTTGGGGAAGGGGAGAAGAGGCCGGCCACTATTAGAGGGAGTTCTCCTCTCTCTCTCTCTCTTTCTCTCTCTCTCCTCATTTGTATTTATTTTTTATCCAAAATTCTAGATCCCCAATTTGCACATTCCCTCTATCAAATTCTCTCTTAATTCACCTTCATTTTCTTCTCAAATTTATCACTCTTGGAGCTTGGAGAAGCAAGGAGCACAAGGAGGAGGAGTTTTGGAGCTGTAGATCATATCCGAAACGTGTCCAATTGTATTTTTATTAGGAATCCATCTCTCAATTGATAATTCTTGAATTTTTCTTTCATTGTAGCTTCTTAATCATGCATTTGACTATTAGGAATGACCCCATGGCATAGGACTTTGGCTGCTGGAGGGTAATGGAACCTCTCGACGTCTTGTTTGGTAAACGGGATTTTGACCCAGGCGTCATAGTATTTGTTGCCTAACCATTCGGCCAGAGATGTCGGATGCGAGATCTTTAGCTACTTGTATCGATTTTCCACAGTGTGGTTAGATACAATGCGCTGGCAGCCTTAGTTAGAGCCACTGTCTGGGGGCTACCTACAGAAATAATTTCTAGGCTAATTGGCTCTGTATTGTGAATTCTATGTGGTATTTGGTATGCATGTTGGGGGAATTATGAGATTGACACATCAATATTGTGTCATGAGACCAATTAGATATAATTAGACTTAGATCGGGGTTATGGGACTAGGTACGTGTCCATAAATGGATACGTGTAGGCCGTGTCATGGTATTTTATGATACAGTACGACATGGGGCCCAATTTTGGGTGTTTTGCACAATTACTCTTCAATACTCACTGTAGCAAGCTACTCTAGTTATATAGTAGTATAATTAATATGTATTAGTATTTATTATGGTGAATTTTGGGTTCTGGTGTTTTATTGAGAAAGTATCATGAGTATCATATTTTATACACTCAAAGTGTTTGATGAATTGATTATACTAGTATGTGTTGTGTTATATTCACTAGAGTGTGTGGTGTGTGCTATGGTGGGGATGTTGAAGCTAGAGTACTGCAGTGTACTGACTGCACACTAATGGGTACAGGCAATGGTAAAGTGGGAAGCTTGGGTATCAGTTGGGTTATGAAGGGCATATAGCAGTCTGTAGTAAGGGGTTCGGGGGAAATTACAGTCTTTAGTTCTTAAAACTGTAGTACATGCAGTTTCATTGCTATAACATTGGAGTACAGCAGAGTTGCTATAGTGCAATAGCTATACCTTACAATATAGAAATTAATATCCGCAGGTACTGCTGCAAGGAGGTTTGGTGCTCGAGTATCTCAGATACTCGAGAATATCATAGAAGTATCAATAGCAGTGAATGGGTGTAGAAAGGGTAACAACAATAATGGTTAATTAATAAAGCTTGAGTTTCAGAAATAGTTGTAGCAGCAACTAGAAGATAGGCAGCAGCAGCAGGTAACATCAATAGCAGTATTAGTGTTAATATTGGTAAAATCAGTGTTTGTGGAGTATAACAAGGGTATAAGTTGAGGTATGGGTGTGAGTGTGTATAGATGTGAGGTATATGAGTGGTTAAGATAATTATTCTAAGATACTAGAAGTGTTGGTATTGATACACTTATGAATGTTAAAAAGGAGAAGAAATATCAGTAGCAGTAGTGGTAGTGATTGTTTGGGGTTAGTGTGAATGTAAGGGCTAAGAGAATTGAGAACATCCGAAATACTTTGCGTAATAGTATATCTAATATCATGATACTAAGTTAGTAACTAAAATACTAGATACTATATATATATATATATATATATATATATATATATATATATATATATATATATATATATATATATATATATATAGTGTGTATATAGATACATAGAGTATCATAATATCTATTATATAGATATATATTAGCTAAATAGTGGCTAATATGGAGTAGTTACGTTAGTATGGGCCTAGAAACTTGTGCATTACTTAAGTTTGACTTGTTTGGCCTAGTTTGACCTAGTTGGCTAGTATGACCTAGAAATAGGCTAGAAAATCATATTTAGTTCGTTTTAGCTTATTTATCATTCCTATACACCAAATAACATGATATTTCATATATAGGTCTTTGTGACACCATCTCGGATACCGAGTTATACCATTTGCTCAAGACCTTAGGCAAGTACATTTCTCTGTTAGTTTTTATTTTTTAATAGTGTATATATCGCATGTTCTAGAACTATATACTTGATTCCGACACAGTGATTACACGGACTGGTGCTATATGGATCATGTCAAGAGATGTTATCCCTTACCATTTTCAGCAGGTACTCCTTCGCATGTATTTAATCGTGTGTATCGGGTATTAATTTTAGTGTACTTCATGTTCACACACTGCTCGTATTCAGTGTGCCCATAATCATGTTCGTAATGTGTCATGATTGGATCCATAAGCATTGGTTGGGGATAGGGGAATAGGAGTTGGTTATGTGATCAAGCCTATGTGTATTCATATATATGTCGATTACATATCACACATGTAATCGAGTTACCATATTATATTCATTTTCAACCCAAACTGATCACATAATAAACTTGTATTCCATAGCATATTAGCTAGTTTTATCTATTTTTTTATTGCAGTTATTCTATTGTCTGTTCTTCATTCCAGTATATTACCTGTTCACTCTAATTCATTACATTCTGATGTTTATTTATCTTATATTCTTTTCTATTATCTGTTATATATGCTCGATTATGTATTTGTAACTGCTTTTAGAGATATGTACTTTGCTCCAATCCTGACTGGATATATTTTTCAGATGATTGGCTTGTGGACCATTGTCCCACCTACTACGGGCCGCAGGATGGCATACCATTAGAGGATACTCCTTTAGAGAAGGAGGACCTAGTACCAGAGGCTGAGAAGGCTTAGACTTATTATTTAGACTTGTATTAGATTTTATTAAGGTTATTGGCATGTATATATTATTTCAGACTTGTGAATGTATTCTGACTCTTTTCTTCGTTATTCCATCTCGTGCTTTATCTACCTTAGATTACTATATGATTGAGTATAGTTTATCCTTAGCATATACCATATTGTTCCTTCGTTTGGAGTTGAGATAATATTGACGGGTACAATATATATAATGTATGTGATGTTTAGATAGTATAGTTGACCCAGACGATATTCTACTGCCGATGTTGCGGTGTAGGCTGGACGTTGTTCAATACTCGTGCTCTTATTATGGGTGCGGGATATGGCACAACTTCTCAATTTTAATTGCTTTTCTGGAACATATGAGGCAGAGAAGAGTTTACCCCCAAGCTTGGTTATCTTAGCAAGCAAAGGTTGAACTTTTAAAAAAAAATATAGGGGGAGCAATTTGTGTTCTAGGAGATTACATAGGTCCTTCATAATAGGACTTCCATGGACACATGCATGAAGAGTGAGCATATTTTATGCTGACCCTGCATCTACTTGAGCTTCACTCATTGGATAACCAAGTTGCAATTTTCCATCCAGTTCAGATGCACTTGGTGACCTACGGAGGCTACCTGCAACCTCCAATGAGCCATCATTAGGCTCAGTTTCTCCCGAGACTGGACATGTGCATTATTATTTTCAAGGTTTCCAGAACTCGATACATGTTTCTCACTTTCGGCATGTTTCGTTAGTTTATTTTCCAAAAGTCTATTAGCAAGCGCATGACTAAAAAACTTAGCTTCAACATTATTAGAACCATGAACTGGATTGATCAAAATGGTGCACTCCAGTTCTATTGGCTTTCTTGCTTCTTAAATGCTCAATATACCAACATTGCCAATAGGTTTCACTGAAGTATCAAGTAGCAAAGTATTGCACTTATCCATTTTCAAAGAAGCATCTACAAAGTTCGGGGGAAGAGCATTACCATTTCCAGGACAAGCTATAGTATTTGTTATGTATTTTTGAACATTGGAATGAGCTGCACAAAAGGAAGAGATCACTCGATTACCATCCAAACCACCTGACATTTTAACAGGGAGGCTGACTGATGTTAATACATAGGATTTAGAAGATACAACTGAGGCATCGGGAAGACATCCCTCTAACTGATAAATCTCACTAACTAAACTCATGATAGAAGTGGTACATCCACTATTCCTCTCTCTATTACTTTGAAAATTAATTCCAATATTTCCATGTTATGAATTTTTTAAACACCCATTAGCTGATACTAATTCACCAGTATGATTTGGAAGAATTATTGACTTATAAGGCTCTGGATCATGAGTTTCAGAAATCCCATCCCTCAAACCTTCATCTTGTGCACATATAAGCTTACTATCAACCTTTGGCTCTTCAGCCTTCTCAACTTCAATCAGAAAAGAGTTATTCATTACATGAATTATGGGTGGACATCCATGTTGTACACTAAATTGGAACCCAAACTATGTAGGGGTTGAATCTAAAGGAGTTATAGCATACCCTTGGGATCTATCTGGGTTCTGATTCAACAGAACAATACATGGGGGTTTAACATGATAGCTGTCGAAATAGGTATCCTGACCATAAGATAGCGGCTGATCACCACCATTCTTGTAGTAAGAAACATCACCAAAAGAGACTTGTGAGCTATAGGCAGGTAGTTGGAAATAATTACTATAGCTATTATTATTTGCAGGTGCAAATGATGACACAAGAGATTGGTGTTGTGCCTGTTGTGGTTGTTGTTGATTATAGTAATGATAACCAGTTGCTGGTGTACTATACTTGTCACGTCCTAGTACCGAAATACGGAGACGGACATGACCAGCTACCCCGTAAAAGGTATATAACGTCGTACGGCAGTCACAGTTGTAACTAAACAAGGGGATAAATTCTACAAGCAAGTCACTTTGGGTCACATAGAATATCTAATGTCTCAATCAGCTAAACGAGGATAGTAAACATATAATATATATATGACAAGGAAGTAAGGCATCCCAAACGCCCTGGCAAAACATTCTAGAGACCAGCTGTACAAAATGAGGAGCTGGCGGAATAGAAAAAGTACATGACCATGATCAGCTGCAGTCTGATTAATTATAATCATGTAAGAAAACTAAATGTCCATATTTACGTCTAACAAGTGCTGGTGGCTAAACGTCCAAAAGAGAAAATGTACAATAATGAACAGTGATTAAGAAACCCACTCGTATTCCTCAACGGCCATCCATCTGGTGCACGCCATTGTTCAGGGGGAAGTAAGCTGGATCCTCGGGTGCTGGCTTTAAACCTGGCCATACAAAACCAGTGGGGTTAGACCCCAAATAGTAAATACTGCAAAGGAAGCACTAATGAAGGAACAAAACCAGTGAGAAAATAACACAGATATAAATATAGTTTTGTCTCGTAGTTTCGGTCCATAGCCTTCTGTGATACAAAAATATAACCTTACAAACAAACAAGGACCATGCTTAGACCATAGCACCATGATAGTCCATGTCCCTAAACTATTTAACAAAAGATAAAATATACAATCAAGCTCAGTAACATAATCGACTAATCACTTGTACGGCTTACTTGGTGGTGTTTGGGTTATCCCAGAGATATACGCATATAATAGGAATCCTCAGATCGAGCCATGTGCTACCAGGGCTAATCGAACCATGATTCACCATATAACACGTTGTATTTATGCACCGGTCCCTCATAAGGCCACTGTGCTAAGATCGTATAGAACACATAGTATAATATAATAGTCGGATATTGCAATCCACTAATGAGGATGTAAACAATATCCATGGGGGCCAGCCTGCACACCCCAGATAAATGTTTGGGGGTGGCTAGTTAACCACGATCTCGAGATTCCGTCTCTCCCAATGCTCTACATATTTTAGTTGCCTAGTTAACCCTACTGTTACTAAAATCTCATGGCATGGTCACATGATATTTCTCTTATATGTCGCAACATAGTACGGACACGCTAGATACAAATCTACTTTGTCACTTGGCAGTCCAATTTGGATTCACCCCAGCGTGATGCAACAATCAAACAAGTCCTAGCCACACTTGAAAATTGACTAAGCTATTTTGTCCATGCTTAGAGAAATCGTATTATATCACATGTCACGTAGCACGTAGGTACCCCTCAGTGTAAATATGTAATATAATCACGTAGAAACACTTAGCACGTAGGAATATATAACACGTAGTAAGTGTATCAGCATGGATACATGTGGTCAAGTCAAGTCACCAATCACATTATACCACATGAGTTCTATCATATTGCAATACATAAGTCAAGTCATGCACATAGGTGGTGTAGTCACCTGGCACATGGTCGAACTATACACTTGGTCGGGTTGGGTATATAGATGGGTCAAGCGCACAGGTTGGTCTATTACTCTCACAGTCATCAAGATTACACATATGAATTAAAATTATAATGGAACATTCAAACCAAATTAATGCAATAAAATGTGCAGGAGCCGCATGCGCGGATGAAGATCAAGGCCGCATGGTCGATCAGGGCGCATGAGAATCTAGGGCGCATAGACAAGCAAAGTCCACTCATCGAGGCAAGTGCTAAGTGAAAAAAAATACAAGTAAGAGAAGTGACTGATGTGAAAAGCCAAAAGTGTTTGGAAGATAAGGCAAAATCATGAAAAGCTGTGCAGAGGCCTGTGCCCAAAAGAAGAGACGCATGGCTCATGGCCGCATAGTCTGTCACGTCCCAGTCCCAAATACATAGGACTAGGAATACGTAACACGCCAGCCATATGTATACGCACTCCAATATATGGAAACCATATACACACGTACGCTGTACATGAATATCCAATCCACAGTGGTAATATACTATCACAACAAGTCACACACAATCTATATCTCATCCACAGCACAAATAAAGAGATAAAGGAAATAAATAACTGAATATCAAAGATGAGCAGTCTCAAAGTATGATAGTCAGATGGAAACAAATCCACTGCAAATCGACTATACTAAAACTACTAAAGAGAGAAGAGAATCAACTCTAATATAAGAATAAATGTCTCTAAAAGAATAGCAACTAAAATCTCTAATAGCTGCAATGAATCACAGATAATCCGAAGGTAAGACCTCCTCAGTCTGATAAGTAGCGTCAGGTCCAGGTCCATACTCCTGTGGATACTCCTGCTCGTCTATATCTGGAAAGGTACCAGGTCCTCAGAGGGACGTAACAAGATACATAATAACATGCCAATAAAGTACTGAAAAGTAAACATCCAATGAGGTCGCCTAACCATCTAAGTGAATGCAGTTTGAGAACAACTTTCCACCAAGTGGGCTATCTGGCTAAAAATGGGATTGGCGTGACTCTCTCGGAGAATCAGGGGCCTACAAAGCATGTCGTCTTTTGAACGACAGAGGCCGCCTGATAATATATAATATATATAGTGGTCATCACCACCCGTCGCTCCGGCGGAGCGTCCGAGCGCACAAGGGAAAAGTGCAAAGGAGCCCAAATGCCTTACTTATTGTTCTCCCCACCCCATGCTCTAAGCATGTCACATTCATGACACGATAATACCTCTAATAACTGCCAGGTCTACTAGCATGCAAAGTTTCTATCGGTAGTTATCCCTATCCGTCGCACGACCTATACGTACTAGTGGCCAGCCGAGTACGCAAGTTCGTGTCCTACATGTGACTCACACTTGTGTAAGAATAATGTCATGGCCAATGAAACATAAGATGCCTCATGATAATGGGGTATTCTCATAAAGTAGGTCCAATGCATATATATAAATAAAAACAGAACACGGCGACACCGTCGTTGCACCCAAGTTTCCTTGGATGCGCAATTTATATAACAGTTAAAATATATGAACTAAAATAAACAGAAATAAATATGCATGCATCATATGGAATGTAAATACAGTACAATGGTAAGGTATACTTGCCTGGCAAAAAATCTATATGGTGTAAGCGTCGAAATGTCAAGGACACAAAATCAGAAACTAATGGCTCCAAACAAACGTCTTCGGTTGCTGAAATAGACATCACCAACATTTCTGGAATCAACGAGTCGTCCAATTTGGACACAGGGGCAAAACGGTAATTTTGGGTCAAAGTAGGGTCCATATATGGCCCACTTTGCACCGAAAAGTATGCCAAGGGTAACCGTCTCTAAATAGGACAAATTATAGGTCAAACGAACTCTAAAAGTTAGTACAAACTCAACAGTATGTCCAAATATGGATTCCGGAGAGCCGAACACAATTTTGCCCAAAAAGTCAACCGTAGGGCCCGCTAATTGGCGACTTGGTCAACTGTCTCAGAATTACGTGAAAATTGGGTCACAGGACCAGTGCGTTACCACGAGTCCAGTGGCACAAGTTTTGTCGTATTCTGACGAGCGTACACTAAATGCACAGGGCTTTTGCAAAAGTTGCGACACGAGAGATTTTTTGTGGATACGGGCTGATTTCGATGCGCACACGCGTCCAAATCAGTTTCTGCAAAAATTTACATGTTCGGGTATACTGTGCGCACCTTTTGGTACACTTGGTACACGATGGGGCGGTCCCATTTTGTAGGGCGCGCTCCGTATCACAATTTCTAGAATTTGAGAAAAAATAGATTTTTGGGGTTTTCTATCTAATTTAATTCTACACACAGCAATTAATAAATTATTGTATTTAACAGAAAATAAACTAGGTTAAGTGGTCTTCGCATACCAAAAAGAAAAACTGAATTCGGATCTCTGTGGTAGGAGATACGAATCCGTGAACATAGGTAGTTACCGCAGTTTTCTGCGATACCCAAAAGTTATCATTTTTTGTCAACTTGGTCGCTGTTTTCGCCTAGGTTTATGCGTTGTTCGAGGTCAACTAACATACAGATATTGAAGGGGGTTAAGTCGTGAATATACCGGTGAAGACGGGGTCAAGTTTGGTCGAGCGATGGCGCGAGAAACAGAGCGTGAACACAGGTACTCTGTTGTTCAAAACTGTCACGGTTGTGCGGGGTCGCTGTCGGCCGTGCGGCGGTCCAGGCGGCTGGAGGCGGCGGTCAGGTGGATCGGCGGCAGTCTCGTGGGGAAGGAGGAGATGATCTTAGGGTTAGGATTTTGTAAAACATAATATATATAGATATATATATAGGGAGATGGAGAAAGAGGGGTCTCGGCTCAGCGGTCGCGAGGGGGAAAAGGGTTAGGGTCTGCTGCTGCTGCTTGGTTTAAGTTGGCGGGTGGGTTTAAGGCTATTAGGTTGCGGGTTTGGTTGGGCTAACGGGTAGGTAGATCCATTTAGGTTTTTCTATTTCTTTTTCTTTTTCTTTTCTTTCTTTTTCTAATTCCTTTTTTATTTCCAATTAATTTTCTTATTTCTTTTCTTTTCTTTTCTATTAAACTATATATATATATATATATATATATATACATAGAAAATTCTAGAATTTATATTAGTGCATACCATTAAGCTAGCAACTGTCCAAAGGATCTCCTACATGGAATTAATTAGGAAAAATTCATAATTGCTCCATAAATCCCCCAAATCCACAAACACCTAAAATAAAAATTAAATAAAATCTATCTCTCCTAATTAGCTCATAATTACTATAATTCAATTAAATAATTAATTTAAACGGTTAATATGGTTTTTAGGATTAGGGGTTTTACATGGTCTCCTAGACGCCTGGGCGCATGAAGTCTGCCTTAGTAAATTTTTATGTGTTCAAGGTACTATGCGTCCGACTTTAGAATGCATGCACAGAGCATGGTACTCCATCGTCCAATGGACAGCATGTTCGGCCATGAAAAACTCTAAAAACAAAAAAACTTGTTCCCTTCATAAAAACTTAATTTTAACTCCAAATAAAATAAACCAAAAGCCAAAAATGCCTTAAATGGAATGATCTATCACCTAGGAAATACTGTCTTTTAATAGATCAAAACCAAGAAAAAAAACTTATGGAACCCATGAAAATTCTAAACTAAAAATGTAGATCTACTCACATTCACCTATCAAAACCGAAAACTCCAAACATTATAAGTGTTTAGAATCATAATATACACATATTAGACTAATAAAATGCAAGCAAAGAGCAACAATTAAATCTAAGGGTTTCTCTATATCATGCAAGGTGTACTTGCCTAAAATAAAAGGAAGAGAAGGAATGAGAGAATAAGGGAAGAGAGAGAAAGAAATTGGGTTATGTAGCTAAGGTTTGAGGTTTAGACCATGGGTTCTCTCATAACTTGAACCATTCCATAAAATAAACCATGAACCACACTAAACCAAAGAATGGATCTATTCTCCATGCAACCTAATAAACATACAAGCAAGCAATAATATACCCCAAATACGTATATCGGGAATGGAGAGTGACCTCTCTACCCACCTTAGAAAAATTTTGTCCTCAAAATTTAAACTCAAGGCTAGCTTGAGAAATCAGAACAAGCACTATACTAACTACAAGCATATCTACACATACAATCAACAATCAATCATATAATGAAGAAAAGCAACATCACACAGCATGGGTAAAGGAATCCTGAGATTCAAGATACGCAGGCTTAAGGAAAAATATACCTTTCGAGTTGAACAGGTACGGATACTGAGACCGGATATCGTCCTCGTGCTACCACGTTGACTCTTCCAAAGGATGATGACCCCAAGCAACCCGGATAAGACAAATAGTCTGATTCATGATCATCTTCTTTCTTCAGTCCAAAATGGATACAGGTTGCTCCTCATAAGACAAGTAGGTACCAATGACTAGCTTGGAATGGTTGAGAATATGACTCGGATTCGGGACATACCTATGCAATTAAGACACATAAAATATATCATGCACCTCACATAGCGAAGGAGAAAGGGCAAGACGATAAGCAACATCGTCCACCCGCTCGAGGATATCAAATGGACCGACATATCGCAGACTAATCTTCCCACGAACCCCAAATCTAATGACTCCACGGGTCGACAAAATCTGCAAGAACATGTGGTTTCCGATACGAAACTCTAAAGGCCTACGATGTTGATCTGCCCAATAACGATGCCTATCCTGCACAACCCAAAGTCGCTCTCTGATATGATTAAAAATATCTACTATCAGCGTGATCATTTCTGGGCCTAACATCTTTCATTCGCCAATATTATCCCATGCTAATGGTGACCTACACTTTCTCCCATATAGTGCTTCGAAGGGGACCATCAGAATACTCACTTGATGACTATTGTTGTATGAGAAGTCGACGAGATGAATATGATCTTCCCAATGCCCTCCGAATTATAAAGTACAAGCTTGCAACATATCTTTTAATGTCTGGATGGTTTTCTTTGATTGCCCATTTGTTTGAGGATGGTAAGAGGTACTGAGTCTCAGTTTGGTGTCCAAACTCTGGTACAAGCTCTTCCAAAAATGTGAAGTGAACCTAGTATCTTGATCTGATACGATACTCACTAGGATACCGTGTTGTCTTACTATTTTTTGCATGTACATCTCTGCCAAATGCTCTATAGACTGTCCTACTCAAAAAGGAAGAAAATAAGCTACTTTTGTGAGTTGATCCACTATTATCCAAACTATATCACGACCAGTCGGGGATCTAGGTAAACCGGTCACAAAGTCCATCGTGATATGCTCCTACTTCCACTACAGAATATGAAGTGGTTGTAATAATCTTGATGTTCTTTGTTGGTCAGCCTGCTGACATACCAAACATCGAGAAATGAATCACGCTATCTCCCTCTTCATCCCGTTCCACCAGAAATGTTGCTTGATATCTTGATATATTTTGGTACCTTCTGGATGAATTTAATAGTGGGAACTTTGTGCCTCGGTCATGACTTCTTGCCGGACATCTTTGCTCGGTATACAGAGATAATTTTTGAATCCAAGTGTTCCATCCTCGTGAATCATCAACTCCTTCCTGCGACCAGACTTGTACTCTGTCCGGAGCTTCTGAACTTTCGTATCCTCTTCCTTAGCTGCCTTAATCCTCTCAACCAAAGTAGACTATATTTTCAAGCTTGCCAAAATTCCTGTAATTTGTGAAAGTACTATCTCAATACCCATATCTTAAAGATCCTCCAATATATGTCATTGCGATGTCAATATATAGGCAATACCTTACCTGTTTAGAGCATCCGCTACAACATTCGTCTTGCCTGGATGGTACTAGAGTTCCACGTCAAAATCCTTCAATAATTCTAACTACCTCCTCTGCCTCATGTTCAAATAATTCTGGGTAAATACATACTTCAGGCTCTTGTGATCTGTAAATATCTCTATCCAATCACCATATAAGTAGTTTCTCCATAACTTAAGTGCAAACACTATTGCCGCCAATTCCAAATTATGTGTTGGATAGTTCTTCTCATAATCTTGAAGCTTCCGAGAAGCATAAGCTATCACTATTCCATGTTACATAAATATAAACCCCGGTCCCTTGCCAGATGCATTAAAATATACTATAAACCATCCAGACCTACTGGAAGCATGAGAATCTGTGCCAAAATCAGTCTATTCTTTAATTTTTCGAAGGTTGTCTGACACTCTGCTGACTAATCAAACTTAGCCGCTTTGCGCGTCAAACGTGATCAATGGTGTTGAAATCCTTGCAAAGTTGCCATGAACCTCCTATAATAAACTTTCAATCCTAGGAAACTATGCACTTCAGCTACCGTCTTAGGAACTTGCCAACTTTCTATGGTCTCAACCTTCTTTGGATCTATTACTACTCCTGCTCTCGAGATAATGTGTCCCAAGAATGATATATTAACTAACCAAAACTCGTACTTGTTGAGCTCTTTATACAACTGGTGTTCCCTTAAAATCTATAACACCTTCGGAAGATGCTCTTGGTGCTCCTCTTCTCTACTGGAGTAGAGGAGAATATCGTATATAAAAACCACCATAAACTGATCTAGGTATGGCATGAAGATGCGGTTCATTAGATCCATAAATATTGTCGGAGAATTTGCCCGTCCGAATGACATAAATGTTGTCTTGGGTATGTCTTTCTCCCAAACTCTTACTTGATGATATCTTGACCAGATATCGATCTTAGTGAAAACCCTAGCTTTGCTCAACTGATCAAACAAATCATCAATTCTTGGTAATGGTTACTAGTTCTTCCCTGTCACTGCGTTCAGCTGCATGTAGTCGATACACAACCGTGTTGACCCATGCTTCTTCTTTACTAGAACCATTGGCGCTCCCCAAGGTGACCCACTGGTTCGAATAAACTTATTTTCCTTTATCTCTTCTACTTGTTGGTACAATACTTCCAGTTTTTATGGTATCATCTAGTAAACCTTACAAGATATTGGTCTTACTCCAGGGATCAATTATATACAAAACTCTACATCTCTTACTGGAGGTAACCCTGGAAGTTCTTCTGGAAAGACATCTAAAAACTCCTTGACTATATCGAGAAGTTATTCTTCTGTTATTGCTGCCACTTTGATCCTCTCTTCATGTTGGTCTTCTACAGATATATCAAAGACGAAGTCTTGCTGGCCTAGGATACTAAATAATACCCTACCCCTAGGATAATATATTATAGCATAACTGTCTCTCAGCCAGTCCATGCCTAGGATAACGTCAAAGTTACCCATAGGGAGCTCGATCACCCGTGCAAGTAATGAATGCCCGCACACTATGACTGAATACGCTATGCACACTCTACTAACTTCTATGAGCCCATTACCAGTGCGTATATTCAACCTCTCTGGCAATACCTCGAACTCCAATCCAATACGTGTCGTAAATCATGCAGATATAAATGAATGAGATGCACCCGAATCAAATAATTCTACAGCAGAAAAAGATACAATAGAGATGTTACCTGTCACCATGTCGCCTGATGATAAAACTTCTTCCAAAGATAAAGTGAATGCTTGCCCTTGGCCCTGTTACGCTCTTCATTGTTGCCTTCCTTGGAAGCATTGTTGTGGCCTCTTCTAGCCCTGTTGTTGATTCTGCTGTTGTTGGTACATCTGAGCTTGCATCGGTAACGAACGCTGAGCTAATGGTCGTACTGCTATTACTGGCCCTCTGTGCTAAACTGTCCCTGGTGCTGGCAGTGCTATCAACTGTTGGACTGGCCCTCCTGACCTTTATATCATCGGACAATTGGCCATCCGATGATCTGGATTACCATACCTCATACACAATCCATTAGCTTCCCTACATACATGTGTGGCCTCCCTTACCATAGTAAGTCCATCCCATCGGTGCTCCCTGGCGCTGCTGCTGTTATTGCTGCCTCGGCTACCGCCGAGCTGGTGCTATTACTGTCGAAACTGTCGTTCTCTGTGATACTGAATCATGGATACGAATGTCAGGTGATGGTGCCGATGTTCGGGGTACTTTTCCTCTACCACTCTGAGCATAAGACCACTTATGGCCTCCCGTCCTCACCGATAACTTCTGCAAGGTAAGCTCTTGCCTCAGAGCTTCTATTAATACTTCCTCATAAGTCTAGTAGTCATGCCCCTCTACCAGTAGTAGAATCTCCAGATAAAGTCTTTGCTGGAACCTCATCGCTCTATTTGACTCCATAGCCATAATGGTCAGAGCGAATCTACTCAGCCTACAAAATTATATTGCATATCCGTCCACAGTCCTACCGACCTGCTTGGGACCGATAAACCTCTACTGAAGCTCATGTTGTGCAACGAATCAAAAATACTTTGCCCTAAACTGAGTCTTAAAACTGTTCCAAGAGATAGGATGCCTCAAGCCAACCTCTACTGACATCCACCAGTCACGGGCAAGGTCTTCAAGCTGCAGTCGGACCTGGTCAACTTGTTCATCAGCTGGAACCTTCGCTGTTGCCAGAATAACCTCAATGCCTTGCAAACATTCGTCTTCTATGATGGCGTCCTCCGTTCCATCAAAGTATCTCGGGTTAAATTGGCAAAATCTAATTGATGCCCCCGAATCAGTCCTTCCGCCTCTCTCCAGAGCCGTCTGTAAAGCCTGACTCAATAAGCTATTTTGCTCTTATTCTTGAAATTGCTGATGTTGTTCTATCACCATCTGAGGCTGCTGTGTAGCCATTATTCCCTGGAGGATCTCTAATAATACCAGGGTGTCAAGTACCACCGGTACTGCTAGTACTACTGGGGTACGGGGATCTCAGGGGCTGGTTGCTCAACATGTTCAACTTCTGGTTCCACTGTGCCAGCTTGCTCAACTACTGGCTATATCTGGATCTGACTCTGATCATATGCTACCTCTCGTTGTTGCCCAGAGGAACCATGTCCTGCCATGCCTGTATCTCTAGTAAATGAAGAAGCCCTAAAGAAAGGACAAGAAATATCAAGAACAGGACGAGAAGGATCAAGTAAGCTAGCAGTTTTAATAGTTCAAGCATGAATATCGAGGAATACGAAGCAAGATATCAAAGGGGACGTATTTGATAGAGACTCCTATGACCATAACACCCCAAAAGTCTTAAAAAATAGACCTGCATGGGCCGCCACTAAAATCTTGTCATGCATCAGTACCGAAATACAGAGATGGACATGGCCAGTTACCCCGTACTAGGTATAAAACGTCGTACGGTGGTCACAGCTGTAACAAGACAAGGAGGTGCATTCTACAAGCAAGTCACTTAGGGTCATATAGAACATCTAATGTCTCATATAGCCAAATGAGGATAGAAAACATAGAATATATATGACAAGGAAGTAAGGTGTCCCAAATGCCCTGACAAAATATTCTATAAACTAACTGTACAAAATAAGGAGTTGGTGGAGTAGCAAAAGTATATGACCATGATCAGTTGTAACCTGATTAATTATAATCATGTAAGAAAACTAAATGTCTAGATTTACGCCTAACAAGTGTCGGTGGCTAAACGTCCAAAAGAGAAAAATGTACAATAACGAGCAGTGACTAAGAAACCCACTCATGTCCCTCAGCGGCCATCCGTCTGGTGTGCGCCATTGTTCAGGAGGAAGTAAGCTAGATCCTCGGGTGCTGGCTCTAAACCTGGTCATTCAAAACCAATGGGGTTAGACACCAAAATGCAAGTACCATAAAGGAAACACGAATGAAGGAACAAAACCAGTGAGAAAATAACACCCATATATATAGTTCAGTCTCATAGTTTTGGTCCATAGCCTACCGTGATACAACAATCTAACCCTACAACAAAACAAGGACAATGGTTAGACAATAGCAGCATGATAATCCATATCCCTAAACTATTTAACTGAAGATATAATACACAATCAAGCTCAGTTACATAATCGTCCAATCACTTGTAAGGCTTACTAGGTGGAGTTTGGGTTATCCCGGGAACACATAGCACGTAGTAAGTGTATCCGCACGGATACAAGTGGTCGAGTCAAGTCACCAATCGTAGTATATCTCATGAGTTCTATTATATTGTAACACATAAGTCAAGTCATGCACATAGGTGTAATCACTAGGCGCATGGTCGAACTATACACATGGTCGCATTAGACGTATAGACGGGTCGGGTGCACAAGTGGGTCTAATACTCCCACAGTCATCAAGATTACACATATGAATCAGAAGTCCAATGGAACATTCAAACCAAATTAATTTAATAAAATATGCAGGGGCCGTATGCGCGCATAAAGTTTAAGGTCGCATGGTCGATCATGCGCATGAGAATTGGGGACGCATAGACAGGTAAAGTCCACTCATCGGGGCAAGTATTAAGTGACATGCAATAAATACAAGTTAGAGAAGTGACTAATGTGACTTGATCTCACAAGCCAAAATTTTTAGGAAGATAAGACAAAAGCATGAAAAGATGTACAGAGTTACAAAATTTGCGCAGAGGTATACATCCAAAAGAAGAGTCGCATGGCTCGTGACGCATAGTCTCCTAGCTGCATAGGCGTATGAAGTCAGGCCTTAGATAATTCCTATGCATTCAAGGTATTATGCGTCTAACTTTAGAACGCATGCACAGAGCAGACATGCGTCCAACAAGATGGGCCCATGCTAAAGGGGCACATTTTGCTCGGCCGCTTGGTACTCCATCATCCCAGAACAGCAAGTTCGGCCATAGAAAAGCACCAAGAACCCGAAAATTTGTTCGCTTCATAAAAACTTATTTTTAACTCCAAATCAAGTGAACCAAAAGCCAAAAATGTCTGAAATGGAATACTCTATCACCTAGGAAAATTGGTTTTCTAAAATACCATGATATATCAAAACCAAAAAAAAAACTTATGGAACAAAAAAAAAAACCTAAAATAAAATGTAGATCTAATCACATCCACCCATCAAAACTGAAAAATACAAACATTAAAAGTATTTAGAATCATAATGTACACATATTAGACTAATAAATGCAAGAAAATAGCAACAATTAAAATCTAAGGGTTTCTCCATATCATGCAAGATGTACTTGCCTAAAATGAAAGGTGGAGAAGGAATGAGAGAATAAAGGAAGAGAGAGAAAGAAGCTAGGTTATATAGCTAGGGTTTAAGGTTTAGACCATGGGTTCTCTCATAACTTGAACCAACCCAAAAAATAAACCATAAACCATACTAAACCACAGAATGTGTCTATTCGCCATGCAACCTAATAAACATACAAGCAAGAAATAATACGTCCTAAATATGTATATCGGGAACGGGGAGTGACAATATTGCATTGATATATATGAAGTTTGATCCCAAGTAGAAGCATAACCTGCCTGTTGGTGATTGAACATTGGCAAAATATATTTTTGTTCCAGATTTTGCAAACACTGGAAATTTATTTCCTGATACATATGACTTGTCATTCCTTGATAATTCATACCAGGATACATATCTTGGTTGGACTGTTACATTGCTCAATGATGTATAGATTGAGGAAATACCTATCCCAATATGTGTAGGTTCTTGTGACAAGCCTGGATAAGAACTATATATATGGCAATTGTGTCCAAGATTCTGGACAGAGTTTGACAGTAGGGTACTAGTATCAAGGAAATTAGAAATGTTCAATGAATTAGGGTTTTGATAAACCCCATAATTTAGAAGAGAAACATTCATAGATTGCTAAAACTCTCTTTCTTTCCTAGATTTGGCCATTTCTTCTAAGACTCGATCCATTTTATCATTTATGCGATCTAATTTATCAATCATGCGATCAAATTTATCATTGTTTTGAAAAAATTTACCCTTAATTGATCATTGTCTCTGCTCGTGAAGAGATGCCACCCTATCACCCAGTGAACTGTGGTCTTCTTTCACCTCGAGCACTAGTTATAATGGCTCTTGCCAAAATTGAGGTTGCCTCCTCCCTTCCGTCAAGATTGGTTGATGTGATGGAGGGAGGAGCACTTTGTGTAGCACCCACTTCCCGAATATACTAATAATAACATGTTAAATAATAATATGTACATTTTTAGAATTTATGCACCAATATGGGAAATATTAGATCATTAGTACTCAATGAAGCTCATTCTAGGGTTTGGAATCATGTTTAGGCCATTACGAATTTTCAGGAAATTTTCTGTAATTATTAGTAAATAAAATCTATTTTCCAAAGACCTTATAAAAATTTATGTAAGAAACTTACAGGCCAAAATGAACCCCAAATATTTTTTAGGGTTTAATATTCTATTTTACATTTTCTGGAATGTTTTCATATTTTTTTAGATATTTTTATTATTTAATAGGAGTTATTAAACTAAAAACTAATTTAAAATGCTTTTTTAGAAAATAAAACTGAAAAGAATAAACTCTGCCCAGTCAACAGCCAACCGGGCCCGCCTGTCTGCCACCACAGGGGCACGAGTGCGAGTGGACTGGGTCCCTGAGTCGACCCTGGAGCCGAGCCATCTCCGAGTCTAAGTCGAACTCGGACTAGCCAAGCCGGCTTCACTGCTGGCCATCGGATCCTGTGCGGGATCTGCCAGGATGCTGATACATGTCATCCTTTTGAGTCATGACTCTCTCTCTCTCTATATATATATATATATATATATATATATATATATATATATATATATATATATATATATAGAGAGAGAGAGAGAGAGAGAGAGAGAGAGGTTAGGGTTTTTCTTGCTGACTTATTTATTTTGAGAGTGAAAAGTGTTTGAGGGAGTTGTCATCTAGGGTTCATTCGACTTCGTGAGGCCATTGCTCCTAGCTCTGAACTCCAAATGCGTCCATGTTTCTTACGTTGGAACTATGTTGAGGTATAGTTTCTGAATATCAGATTTTTTTCATAAATTCTAAATCTATATTTATAGAAAATTTATAGAGTGCAAGTTGTCCAAAATCTGACACGTTATGGTATTTTCGAGATTTTGGGAGATCTCGAACTCGGAATCATGAACCGCTGGAAGTTATGGAAAGCTGACATAATAAAATTCCATAAAATTATTTTTCCAGAATTTGAAATGCAATTTTAATCTACTGTAAAATTGGTGCAACCTAGATGTAGTCAGGGAATCGACAAAACTGTCATCTGAGCGTCATTTTGGACATAACTTTTTACCAACTTGTGAGTTTGTGAAACCGTCGATTCCAGCGTTTAAGTAGCGCTAAAATCTATAAGAATATATATAAAACTCTATATTTTATGTCGGTTGACTTGTCACGCATCAAAATCAGAATACTTGAGAGCGGGACTGACAAGGCCAACTACATATATTTAGAGCACATCGGTACTCCGCATATACGGTGAAGCTGTAAAATATGAGGGGTCACTATTATAAACTATCAGTCAAGCCTAGGTCCAATAAACCCTAGTGTCTCAATCACAAGAACAACAGGAATAATAACAATATGTAAGATCAGCTGAAATATAATAATAAAGCATTCCAAACTATAAAATACAGTTGATCATGAAGCTAGTGAACACAAAATAAATAAACTAGCCAGAATCTAAGCCATACATGATCAACCCTAAGATATGTCAATCATGTTATTGCCCGTAGGCTAACTGATCAAACCAAAAAATAAGCTAAACATGTGCTCGGTGGCTAAACGCCAACAAAAGTAGAATGTATATTAGAGTGGAAAAGTAAGAAAACTCACTCAAGTGGTCTGGTACTCCTGGTGGTCAACATCCTCGAAAAAGTACGAAAGATCCTCTGGTGCTGCTACTGGATCTGGCCATGCAAAACCAGTAGGGTCATACCCCAAAATAGCAAGTACCACAAAGAAAGCCAATCTAGGAACTTAAACCACCAACACAAGCAATACAAATACCGAAAGTAAAGTATGAATATAAATTATCTCAGGATAATAAAAGAAATATTATAAACCTGCAATGAGACATATCCTGAACTAATAAGAAAAATAGAATAACAAATACAGAAAATAAAGGTATGATCATGCAAAGCCTAGACTAACCATTATCCATAAATCATATAAGTATAGCTTGATACTATAACTAACTAGGGTTATCACAATCCTAATTACTAATTATTATAATGCAACACAATACTAAAGGTCCTTCTAATCGTATGCCCCTGCAGTCTGTCCGGGATATCCATAGGCACAAACCAGCACTGGATACTCCTCAAGATACTCCACAAGTTAAACTACTGATACTCCACAAGATACTCCACAAGATAACCATATAAATAACCAGGACTGAATACAATCTAGGAAAATTCCTAGCAATGTACTAAGTGAATCTCTAGTTAATAACCCCTAACAGTTTCTTGTATGAATCCGAGTGTGGTATTTCACATAATCCATTATAGATATGATACAAAAAAAAGTTTTAATAGTAATATAAACAAGTTTTAATATACATTGCACAAACAAACTCATGTAAGCCACAACAACAACTAAGCCATATGAATCCAAGTGAAGCCATGTAAAGCCATGTGAAGCCAGGTAAAGCAATGTGAAGCCAATTAAAGCCATATCAAACCATGTGAGAAAATGTCCATCCAGATGAAGCCAAGTGAAACTAAGTCAAATCATGTCCGATGAAGCCATATAAAGTTATGCCAAGTCAACTCTAGTCAATCATGTCATCATGTGTAACCGGACAAAGCCGGGAGAAACCGAGTAAAGCCAAGTCAAGTCATCTGAAGCCATGTAAGTTCATGTCTAGTCCGGTCAAGTCATTGCATGTCCAAGAAAAGCCAGAAGAAATAAAATAAAATCATAAAAAACTAAGAATTCCTAAAGAAAGAGAACGATCGGTATATCGTCGGTACAGTCCAGTACACCGTCATTATGCCGGTCCAGAGATAGAAAAAACACAGCAAGTCTGGATTCCAAAAAATTGGTATACCGTCGGTATGTCGTTCCAAGTAGGCAAGATAGGTTCTGGAAAGCAAAGCTCAACAAATTGGTATACCGTCGGTATAATATAGTACACCGTTGGTATGCTGATAAGTTTCACTGAAAACATCTAGAAATCTAAGTCGGTCGAAATCGGTATACCGTCGGTATGTCGGTTTCCAAGGTAAAACTAGGCCAAAGTATAGTCTGATTTTCGGGACCAAAATCAAACTCAAAAATTACCAGAACCAAGTCTAACAAGAAGTCAAGTCTAGGGTAAGTCTCATATCACAATATGGACTAAATCTCACGGTCATAACTACGGTACCATTTTTGCTACCGAGTTGCCAAAAAGGGACAGAACAAGATCTTACTAGAAATCAAAACCGAAATGGTCAAAAGGCTAAAAATCAAGATATTAACAACTATAGTCCGCAAGTCTAAGCTAAAAAGTAACAATCAAAGCTCCAGGAAAGTAAAATGACAGAAAGTAAAAGAAGTTCACGAAATCGACATGGTGTACTTGCCTAAAGCGAGCTTCCAAACTAAACCTTCTAGTGCACCACCAAGAAGGGGTTCAGAAATCACACTCCAGGTCTCAAAACCAAGCTCCAAGCTCGAGAGAAAAGGGTGAAGAGAAGAGAGAAATAGAAAAGAGAAATGAAAAATAAAAGAAAATCATGGGCTATTTATAGAGAAATTTAGGAAAATATTTGGAAAAATAAAAAAAATCTTTCAGACAGTATATCATTGGTATGTTATAGTATACCATCGGTATACCGGTCATGTAGTAAAGTTTCAAATTTTGAATTTTTTTGAGTTTTTTTAGAAAAAATGCAATAAATAGCACAAAAATACGTATCTGCATAAAATACGAATAATGTGAGACAAGTCTCACAACTCTCCCCTCCTTAGAAAAATTTAGTCCTCAAAATTTCCTTAAGGATCCAAAATCAACTCTTAAGAAAATCAAAAAAAGCAAGCAAGAAACTAAAACAAACAGGAAACTCATGTGAGCATAAAATTACCTAGGTAATAACAAGAAAAAACAATAATAGACACAACAGATAAGCTAACAATCAATCACGTGTACAGGCTAAGATAGGACACAGGTATATGAATAAGTATACCTCCCGAGCCGAATAGAAATGGATAACGAGTACACATATCGTCCTCGTGATGCCACGTTGACCCACCCCAGTGAGTCATGTTCTCAAGCAATTCAAACTAATCTTGTAGTTTGGTATTTGAGAACCTTCTTTCTCTGGTCCAAAATAGACATGGGCCTCTTCTCATATGATAGGTCGGTACCAATGATCAACTCAGAATAATCTAGGATATGTCTCAGGTCTGGAATATACCAGCGTAACTGAGATATGCGAAAGATATCATGTACCTCATGAAGGGATGGTAGAAGAGGTAGACGATATGTGTCATGACCCGCACCCTGGATTTGGGCATGAGTCATGAGTACGCCCAGCCTACGCCACAATGTCGACGGTAGAACGCAGTATAATAAGCCACAAGTATAATCTATAACTCACAACATATATACATCACCACACTATACTCAATCACGGCACTAGTTTAAATGAATACACCAAAATGATAATGAAATAATAGTCTTGATGCGGGTTCAAGGAATTTCTCCAAAAACTAAATATCCAAAGTATAATATTAAACTGTCGGAGAACAATCCGGTCCAAAATAACTAATAAAATCAACTACCACTAACTACTCCATTTCAGACGGTATCTGAGCTGCTAACTCTCCCTAATCCTCCGGAAGGGCAAGATCAGGCTCTATTATGTCGCTAGCATACGGTCCATAATGTGTAGGGATTGCATTCTCATTGTAGTCACCTAAAATGTTTATCCAGTCAGGAAAGGAACAAGTACATCACAGTGAAAACAGTTCCAACACATGGTAGAAGCTATTAGAGAATAAATAGTAAGGAATATATGATAGCAACAAACTGAACTCACAATAAAGCAACTAGAATAACCAATGCTGAAGTCCTGTCATGGCAAACATATAGTACAATATCTCCAAGCCACAAAAGAAATAACTATAAAGTATGGAAGAATAGATGGGAACAACTACTCTATGTGATTTGAAATGCCTTATTGAAATATGAACGACTATGGGGTAATATCCGGTAAACCACACGTGTCGTGCATGGCTGCTATTATTCTAGAAAGACCATGGGATGGAAAGGGTAGTTCACACATCCACTAAGTATTTCCTCTTCCCACAAGTACACATGGATTCCAAACCAGTCACGAAGAAATAACAATAATCCAGAACAGTCACGTATCTCGTAATAAGAATCCATCGTACTAATCCGTGTAACAAGTGTCAAGAATCAAATAATCAATACTAAGCATGCATTATAGAGACTATCAAGCACTAAAAGTAATCACAGAAATGTACTCGCCTATGGTCCTTAGCTGGTACAAATCAGAGTCCAAGTCACAGTCCAAATAGCCTATGTATTACAAATTTACCATGTCAAAAGATAATTTATTTAATTCTAGAATAATTACTCTAAAATCCTATTTTAATCTTATTATTCTAATTTTTAGGTTAATTCCTATTTTGTCCAAAGAAACTGAATTTTATCAACTCGAGACTCATGACACGCAAATCGAGGCGATCTGTTGACCAAAAAGTCAACCGATACAAACTCGACTTTCATGTATGGTTTCCTATAGATTTAAGCATAAAAAATATGCTGGAATTTATGGCTCATCCGAATTCAAATTCGTTTGAAAATTATTACACATACCTAAAATCGTATTATGCAACGGTGATTGATTGTTAACCTAGAAGTTCTACAGAATTAACAACATAGAAATATTTTGTATTAAATCCTAGGAAAAATATATGTTAATCACCTCGACATTAGCTTTCCAAAACTTTAAACAATTTGTGATTCTGATTCCTTGTTCTCACGGAATCGTAAAAACACCGAGACACAACTATTTTCGGACATGCTGTGCTCTACGAATTTTCTAAAATTTAATATCCATAATTTTGTGAAACAATTTATATATTCAGAAACTAACCTCAATATAGTTATAATGCAAGAAACTGGGCCATGTTTGGAGTCCGTAGCCATGAGTAATGGCTTCTGGAAGATGAAGGAAACCCTAGATGACAATTCTTCAAAATCGGCTAAAAGAAAACCCTAGAATTCATAAACCAAATACTATATATATAGGGGAGAGAGAGAGAGCAGTCATGGCTAAAGTACGTGCCATATGGCGTCCATCCACTACTGCCCGCTCGGATCGAACGACCAGCATTCAAGCTGGCTTGGCTCGGTTGAGTCCGAGTCGGATTAGGACTCGGCTCGGCTCAGCTCGGCTTGGCTTGGACCGCTTCACCCGCACTCGCCCTCGCCCTCTCCCACTGACCGGTGGGCCGTGCTGGCTGACACGCAGGCCAGGCTAGCTGCTGACTGGGCGGGTTGATTTTATTAGTTTTTCTTTTTCTGATAATTAGTTTTTAATTCACTTTTTCATAATTAACTCAAAATAAGTGCTAAAAATAATCAGAAATTTTTTAGAAAATTCTAAAAAATATATTTGATTATTTAGAACCTAATATAAAAGTTTGGAATATTTTTAATTATGTTTGACACTAAAATAAATTCCTGCAAGTCCCAAAAAAATTAGTGTTACTAGTTTTTAATTAACCAAAAAAATTATGGAAAAATCCCAATAGCCCCAAATTAACCTAATAACAAAATTTAAGCTAGAATTTCAGGATACGGAGGTTACAATATGATACGTCTCCAACTTGCTCAAAAATATCGAACGGGCCTATATATCTGGGACTAAGCTTTTCCCGTACTCCAAATCTGATAACTCCATAGATAGGCAAAATCCTCAGAAATACATGCTCGCCGACAGAGAACTCAAGATGATGATGGTGCTGATCTGCCCAATGATGCTGGCGGTCCTTAGCCACTCTAAGATTCTCTCTGATCTTTCTGATCACTCCAACCGATTGAGCAATCATCTTTGGACCAATAATCTTCCACTCGCCAATGTTATCCCAATCTAACAGTGATCTCCATCTCCCCATACAAATTCTCAAAGGGTTCCATCTGAATGCTCGCCTAGAAGCTGTTGTTATGGGAGAACTCTACTAAATGTAAGTGATCCTTCCAAGATCCACCGAAGTCAAGTGTATAAGCTCGAAGCATATCCTCCAAAGTTTGAATAGTACGCTTCGACTGCCCGTCTATCTTCGGATGGTTGGTTGACTTAATTTTAACCTAATACCCAAACTCTGTAGTAGGCTCTGCCAGAAATGAGACATGAATTATGAATCTCAATCTGAGACTATACTAACTGGTACGTCATGCAATCTGACTATCTGCCTCATGTATATCTCAGCTAGCTGCTCTGTAGACTGGCCTACTCTGAAAGGAAGAAAGTGAGTAACCTTCATGAGTTGATCCACTATAACCTATATAGCATCTCTGTCAGACGGGGATCTAGGAAGATATGTCACAAATTCTATAGTAATATAGTCCAATTTTCACTCCAAAATCGGTATAAGCTGAAGAGTCCAACCAGTCTCTGATGTTCAGTCTAAACCTGCTGACAGACTAAACACCAAGAAACGAACCTAGCTATCTTCCTCTTCAAACCATTCTACCAGAAATGCTGACGAATATCCCGATACATATTCATCCCTCCTGGATGCACTGAGTACTGAGAACTGTGGGCCTCTAACATAATCTTCTGTCGGATATCTTCCTACCTAGATATCTTCCTCTTCATATCATTCTACCAGAAATGCTGACGAATATCCCGATACATCTTCGTCCCTCCTGGATGCACTGAGTACTGAGAACTGTAAAACCACCAAATTTTAAATATTATAGTAATCTAATTAATCATTTAGTTTAATTATATTATTTCTTAGTTAAATTTGAAAATAAAAATTTAATTGGATTAATTACTAGGTAAATACTCATTTAGAATTATTGCACAAAGACTATTACTTTTATTTTAGGAATCGTTGAAGAAGAGGGATAGATTTTTTAGAATTTATTTTGGGAACAAATATTTTTTTATACATCAAATATATATGTAAATAATGTATAGTTATTAAATATAATAATAATAATCATAGTAATAATAATAATAACAATCTTAGTAATAATAATAGTAATAAAATTAGTAATAGTAGTAGTAGTAATAAAAGAAAAAGAAAGTAAAAGAAAGAAAAGAAAAGAAAACTTAAAACGAGTCAAACCCAACTCAAGCCCTAAGCTAACAGCAGCCTGCAACTTAACTAATCCCGTGAGCACAGTGACCCCGCGGCCCAGACTACCGCGTCGACAACCCGCACGCCTCCTTCGCTATATATACCTATATAACATATGATTCGAAACCCTAAACCCTAGCCGCTGAATTCTCCACCTCCACGACGCCGAACACCGCAACCCAGCTCCACCACCGTACAGGCACCGGAGCACCACTGGCCACATCCGCGCGACCGCGCAAGCGCCACAGCAAAAATGACAGCGACGACCCCTGTTTCACGCATAATTTCCTGTCCTATCTCTCGATCATTTTTGGATCCATCTTCACTGGTATGATCATGACCTATCCCCCTCTCAACCCTGTTAATTAGTTTTCATTGAACTACGTTTAACACTAGGTAAAAATCGAGGCCAAGTTGAAGAAAAATCATATATTTTAAACTGTTATGAACTGTTAAACTACCTGTGTTTAGATGCTGTTATCTTCCACTACAGACATCCAAATTTAAATATACTTTTTGTAATATGAATTCCATATAACCGAGATCATTCCCTGTTAATTAGATTATTTTATTTTATATTAAATGTAGAGATAAATTGGGTTGAAAATTATAAAAAACTAGTTTTTAAAACTTTAGAAATTGCGATACGGAGCGTGTCTCACCAAACGGGACCGCCCTTCGCGTACCAATTGTACCGAAAGGTGCGTATGGTATGTCCTGATGTGTGGGCTTTTGCGAAAACTGATTTGGACGTGTGTGCGCGTCGAAATTAATCCGTATCCGTAAAAAATCCCCGTATCGTGACTTTTGTAAAACACCACCCCATTTTGTGTACGCTCGTCGGAATGCAACAAAACTTACGCCATTAGATTCGTGATATCACGCTGGTCCTGTGACCCAAGTTTTACGCAATTCTGAGATAGTTGACCAAGCCGCCTATTTGCGGGCCCCATGGTTGACCTTAAGGACGAATTTGTGTTCGGCTTACCGGAATCCAAAATTGGACGTATCGTTGAGTTCGTACTGATGTTTAGAAATTGTTTGACCTATAATTTGTCCCATTTAGAGGCCTTTACCTCTGGCACACTTTTTGGTGCATAGGGAGCCACATGTGGACCGCTTTAATCCAAAATTACCGTTTTGCCCCTGTGTCCAAATTGGACGAAAGGGTAGTATTTTTTAGCTATCTCGCTTATTCTGGGAATATTGGTGATATTTATTTCAGCATCTAGAGACGTTTATTCGGAGGCCATAGTTTCTTATCATGTGTGCTTGATGTCTGGACGCTTACAATACGCAGATTGCTTGCCAGGCATATACCTTGCCATTGTACTGTGATTTACATTCCATATGATGCATGTATTTTATTTTTGTCCATTTAGTTCATATATTTTAACTGCTATATGAACTGCGCGTCCAAGAATAACTTGGGTGCAACGATAGTGGCGTCGTATTCTGTTTTATTTATATATATGCATGTTGACCTAGTTTATGAGACCACCCCATTATCATGAGGTATTCTTATGTTTCATTGGTCATGACACTGTTATTACACGAGTGTGAGTCTTATGTAGGACACGGACTTGCGTACTCGGCTGGCCACTGGTACGTATAGGACGTGTGACGGATATGGATAACTGCTGATAGAAATTTTATGCTAGAAGACCTGGCAATTATTTAGATGTATCATTGTGTCATGGATGTGACATGCTTAAAGCATGGGGTGGGGAGGACAACAAGTAAGGCGTTTGGGCTCCTTTGCACTTTTTTTGTGTAACTCGTACGCTCCGCCAGAGATGCACGGTCATGATGAGCACTATATATATTATTATTATCAAGCGGCCTCTGAGGTTCAAAAGACGTCATGCTTTTTAGGCTCCTGAATCTCTGAGATAATTATGTCAATCCTATTTTAGCCAGATCGCCCACGTGTTGGAAAGTTGTTCTTAAAGTGCATTCACATAAATGGTTAGGCGACCCATTGGATGTTTATTTTTTAGTACTTTATTGGCATATTTTTATGTATCTTGTTACGTCCCTCTGAGGACCTGGTCCCTTTCCAGGTATAGACGGGCAGGATTATCCACAGGAGTACGGACCCAGACCTGACGTTTCATACCAGACTGAGGAGGTCTTACCCTCAGAGTACCTTTGATTTATCACAGCTGATGAATATTCTAGTTGCTATTTCCTTTATTGATATTTATCTTATATTAGAGTTTGATCTCTTCTCTCATTTAGTTTTAGTATAGTCGATTGGCAATAGATTTGTTTTCACCCGGCTATCATTCTTTGATACTTCATATCTGAGATTCAGTTATTTATTCCTATTTCTTTATTTATGCTGTGGATGAGATATATATTGCGTGTGACTTGTGTTGATAGTATATTACCACTTGTGGATTGGATATTCATAATACAACGTACGTATGTGTTATGGTTTCCATATATTGGAGTCGCCATATACATACGGCTGGCATGCTTACGTATTCCTAGTCCTACGTATTTTGGGACTGGGGTGTGACATGTTTTTAGTGGTGGCCCATGCAGGTCAATGAATATATTGTCTCGGTTACATTACTGTATCGAACAAGCCTGCGTATAGGAATAGAGTGTAGGATCTCATCCACGCTTGACTAAAACTCATCTTCCCTTTCAACTTTCCTATTTAACTGCTTGCATCCTGTTTGATTCCTGTACTCCTTCTAATTGTTTCGTCCACCTCTTGCAGAGAGATGGATTTACGTAGTGGATGTACTTCCACTGGAGGTGATACACCTTCAGGAGTCAACTGCTAAACTCGAGGAGAGGCCCCAATGACTCCTAGACTTTCGGGGCCGGATGGACAGACTCACAATCCAGTTCCATATGATCTTTCCACATCACCTAATGGGACTTTTTCAGTTTTATCGACACCACAGGATGGCCTGACACCGTTGTTCTAATTCTTCCAAATAATGATGTAGGAACAGAGACAGCAGGCGGCCGCACTAGCTGTAGAGCAGAGGCAGCAAGCGGCGGAGCAGAGGCAAGAATTTCTGGCAGCACTTGAAAAAATGGCCGCACAGGCACCTGTACCAACCCAGGCACTAGTTCCAGTACCGCAAGCTCGAGTTGGTTCAGTCAAGGACTTTGTACAGATGGGTCTAAAACCTATAAAGGCACTGAGAGCCCAGAGGAGACTACAAACTGAATTACCCACACTCAGAAGTTATTAGAAGCATCACAGCTGCCTACAGATCTATGGATGACAGGCATAAGGACGCAGCTAGATGGTAATGCTCATCACTGGTAGGAATCAATGGAGTGCCAGTTGGGTACGCATCAGACTTGGGAACAATTCTTGGAGTGCTTTGAGAGAAAGTACTTCTCGGACACTGTAAGGGATGCATTGTACGATCAGTTCCTCCATCTGGAGCAGGGGAACAAGACAGTTGACGAATATGATACAGAGTTTAGTTGCCTCAGTAAATATGGCACTGCCCTGATACCGAATGACTTGGACAAGGCTAAGAGGTTTCACCAAGGACTGACTCAGGAGCTCCAACACTACACTAGCTCACAGTCTCGGATCTCTTATGCCGAATTATTAACAGAAGCTAGGTTACAAGAGACCATCTGCAAAGGAAAGGGAGGTCAACTGAAGACACAGCAGGGAACAACAAGGACACAGCAAGGAGGACCCATCAGACATCCTTTGGCATAGCAACAACAGCATCAGTACAGAGCAGGACCATACCAAATTTTAGAGAAGCCTCACAGTAATTATTGTGGGAAACGCAGACATATTTTGAGAGACTGTCGAACCCGCTTGGGACAATATATGAGGTGTGGTTTCGGACAGCATATGGCGAGAGACTGTCCAATACAACAGGCATTGATGCTTCCACCGCTAATACAGAGGCCAGCACTTCCAGCACCGAAGCCAGTTTAGTAGATGACCAGACCAGGAGTACCTCGACCCCCAGCAGCTGGAGGATTCCAGCAAGGACCACCGCTACCTACTCAGGAGGACCAGTTCATGAGGGCCAGACATGGACTACCACAAAGGAATGGACAAGCTTTTGCACTAGAAGAGGATGACATGGAACAGGAGATTGATGTTATAACAGGTATTACTCTTGTTTTTACTTTGCCTGCTGTGACATTATTTGATACGAGAGCCACCCACTCGTTCATATCTTCTAATTTTATTGCCAAGCATAATATTGCCACTACACCTTTACCTAGTTATGTTAGAATTCTCACCGGAGGAGGAGTTGTACCTGTTAGTCAGATTTCTAGATCTTGTCCTGTAGTAATTCGTGGCAGAGAGATGAATGCCCGACTCTTAGTCCTTCCTATGCCAAATTTTGATATTGTGCTTAGGATGGACTGGCTGAGCAAGTACCATGCTTTCTTCGACTATTTTGGAGGAATAATTCTTTTTAAGGTACCATGCCAGCCAGAACTTGAGTTTGCACGAGGATCCACAGAAGCCCTTGATGGTTTTCAGTTTGCAATGGACGACGTTATTTATTCCCTATTATTTTAGAGTTCCAAGACGTTTTTCCAGAGGAATTACCAGTACTACCTCCGGATAGAGACATAGAATTCTTGATTGAATTGACACCGGGAGCAGCACCCATAGCGTCGCATGTTTACAGATTGGCGAAGAAGGAGATGGATGAGCTGAAGGCACAGTTGAAAGAATTAGAGGAGAAAGGTTTCATCCGGTCAAGTGCATCACCCTGGGAAGCACCAATATTGTTTGTACCAAAGAAGGATGGGTCAGTGCGTATGTACATCGATTACAGAGCCTTAAATGCAGTGACCGTGAAGAATAAATACCCATTGCCACATATTGATGACTTATTTGATCAGCTTAGTGGAGCCAAGGTGTTCTCGAAGATAGACTTGAGATCGGGATATCACCAGGTGAAGGTACGGAAGCAGGACATCCCGAAGACCGCATTCAGAATAAGATATGGATACTACGAGTTTCTGGTCATGCCATTTGGATTAACCAATGCTCCAGCCATCTTTATGGACTTAATGAATCGAGTATTCCATCAGTATTTGGACCAGTTCATGGTCAGTATTTGGACCAGTTCATGGTCATCTTCATAGATGACATACTTGTCTATTCAAAGAGCCACGAGGAGCACGAGAAGCACCTGCGGATCGTCCTAGAGACCTTAAAAGGGGAGCAGTTATATGCGAAGCTTAGTAAATGTGAGTTTTTCTTGGACAAAGTCTCGTTTCTTGGGCATGTCATTACGGGAGATGGTATTTCTGTTGATCCAGAGAAAATCTCAGCAGTCGAGACATGGCCCATTCCTAAATCAGCATCGGAGGTGAGGAGTTTCCTTGGACTTGCGGGATATTACTGACGCTTCATGGAGAACTTCTCAAGGATAGCAGCGCCTATGACTCGGTTGACATGCAAGGATCAAGAGTTCGTATGGACTGACGAGTTTTAAGCCACTTTCGAGGAGTTGAAGAAGCAACTGACCACATCGCCAGTATTGACTATTCCATCAGGATCATGAGGTTATGCAATTTACAGTGACACATCGGGAAAAGGCTTGGGATGCGTGTTGATGCAGCATGGCAAGGTGATTGCATATGCATCTAGACAGTTACGAGTACATGAGAAGAATTATCCAACTCATGACTTGGAGCTTGTAGCCGTTGTTTTTGCTCTGAAGCTATAGAGATATTACCTATATGGGGAACGAGTGGAGATCTATACAGACCACAAAAGCCTCAAGTATGTCTTCAGGCAGAAGGAGTTAAATATGAGGCAATGTCAGTAGCTTGAGTTGATAAAGGATTTTGAGATAGAGCTGCATTATCACCCAGGTAAGGCTAAAGTAGTAGCAGACGCGTTAAGCCGGAAACCAACAGCTTACTTCTTGACGACACAGAGGGAGTTATTGGAGGACTTGCAAGAACTTGGCATAGAAGTGGTATTACCCGGAGCAGATGGGACATTAGCCAACTTGCAAGTACAGTCATCACTAGTAGAAAGGATTAAGGCAGCTTTGCCTACGGACGCCAGATTTAGGAGACTAAAAGAAAGGACAGAGGTCGGAGAGTAGACAGGATTGCACATCCATGGGGATGGGATACTACGATGTGATGATCGTCTATATGTTCCCAATGGAGAGATTCAACCGGAGCTAATGGCAGAAGCCCATAGTTCGATATATTCTATTCATCCTGGAGGCACCAAGATGTACCGTGACATACGACAACACTTTTTGTGGCATGGGATGAAAAGAGAGACAGCTAGCTTTGTAGCCAAATATCTAGTATGTCAGCAGGTGAATGGGGAGCATCAGAGAACAACAAGGCTACTGCAACTACTTCCGATTCCCGAGTGGAAGTGGGAGCACATCACTATGGACTTTGTCACGAGTTTTTCCAAGAGTCCAGGTGGAAGAGATGTTGTATGGGTAATAGTGGATCGACTCACCAAGTTCGTACATTTCTTGTCTTTTAGAGTTGGCCAGTCTATACTAGTTTTGGCTGACTTATACATGAGGCAGATCGTGAGGTTGTATGATATTCCAGTCAGCATTGTGTCAGACAGGGATTCGCGTTTTATATCTCACTTTTGGAGAAGCATGCAGGAGAGTCTTGGGACTCGTCTAAAGTTTAGTACATCTTATCACCTGCATACAGATGGGCAGTCTGAATGTACTATTCAGACACTGGAGGATATGTTGAAGGCTTGTATGTTGGACTTTGGAGGATCATGGGAGGACCACCTATATCTTGTGGAGTTTTCTTACAATAATAGCTATCAAGCGAGCATCAAGATAGTTCCATTTGAAGTATTGTATGAAAGGAAGTGTAGGTCTCCCATGTGTTGGAGTGACGTAGGAGAACATCAAATTCTGGGACCAGAGTTGGTAGTCAACACCGTAGAGACAGTGAAGAAGATATAAGAGCACTTGCGAGCAGCGCAAGACAGGCAGAAGCAGTGGACAGACCTTTATTGTCGTCCCTTGGAGTTTAAAGAAGGCGATCATGTCTTCTTGAGGATATCACCAACTAGAGGTATAATTCGATTCGGAGGGCGTGGCAAGTTGAGCCCAAGGTATATTGGACCATTCGACGTGCTGGAGCGAGTGGGAGAAGTGGCGTATCGACTTGTATTACCACTTTTACTCTAGGGAGTACATGATGTATTCCACGTGTCACAACTTAGATGATATATGGCAGATAGCAGTCATTTCTCGATCACTCTGAGATCACCATTGGACCGAGCTTGTCATACCAAGAGCAACCCATGGGGATCCTTGATCGTCGAGAGAAAGTATTGAGGAATCAGTCTATTCCCTTGGTCCACGTGGCATGGAAGCATTGCACGCCAGGAGAATCCACTTGGAGTGCGAGGACGACATGCGCAAACATTTTCCGTATCTATTCGTAGATCAAGGTATGAATTTACCTTGTTCATTTCTACCATATACCATCCTTGATTTTCTATCGTGGCTTAGTTTTAATTTCGAGGACAAAATTTTTATCAGTTGGGTAGAATATAAAACCCCCCATTTTTAAATATTATAGTAATCTAATTCATCATTTAGTTTAATTATATTATTTCTTAATTAAATTTGAAAATAAAAATTTAATTGGATTAATTACTAGGTAAATACTCATTTAGAATTATTGCACAAAGACTATTACTTTTATTTTAAGAACCGTTGAAGAAGAGGGATAGATTTTTTAGAATTTATTTTGGGAACAATTTTTTTTTTATACCTCAAATATATATGTAAATAATGTATAGTTATTAAATATAATAATAATAATCATAGTAATAATAATAATTATCATAGTAATAATAATAATAACAATCCTAGTAATAATAATAGTAATAAAATTAGTAATAGTAGTAAAAGTAGTAATAAAATGAAAAGAAAGAAAAGAAAAGAAAAACTTAAAACAAGTCAAACCCAACTCAAGCCCTAAGCTAACAGCAGCCTGCAACTTAACTAATCCCGTTAGCACAGTGACCTCGCGGCCCAGACTACCGCGTCGACAACCCGCACGCCTCCTTCGCTATATATACCTATATACCATATGATTTGAAACCCTAAACCCTAGCCGCTTAATTCTCCACCTCCACGACACCGACCACCGAAACCCAGCGCCACCACCGCGCAGCCACCGGAGTACCGCCGGCCACTTCTGCGCGACCGCACAAGCGCCGTAGCAGAAATGACAGCGACAACCCCTGTTTCACGCATAATTTTTTGTCCCATCTCTCGATCATTTTTGGATCCGTCTTCACCGGTATGATCACGACCTATCCCCCTCTCAACCCTGTTAATTAGTTTCCATCGAACTACGTTTAACACTAGGTAGAAATCGAGGCCAAGTTGAAGAAATACCACATATTTTAAACTGTTATGAACTGTTCAACTACCAGTGTTTAGAGGCTGTTATCTCCCACCACAGATATCCAAATTTAAATCTACTTTTTATTATGTGAAGTTCATATAACCGATATCATTTCCTGTTAATTAGATTATTTTATTTTATGTTAAATATAGAGATAAATTGGGTTGAAAATGATGAAAAACCGGTTTTTAAAACTTTAGAAATTATGATACGTAGCGCACCCCGACAAACGGGACCGCCCCATCGCATACCAATTACACCGAAAGGTGCGTATAGTATGTCCTGACGTTTTGTCTTTTGCAGAAACTGATTTGGACATATGTGCAGGTCAAAATCAACCTGTATCCGTAAAAAGTTCCCGTATCGCGACTTTTGCAAAACACTACCCCATTTTGTTTACGCTCGTCGAAATACGATAAAATTTATGCCATTGGATTTGTGGTATCACGCTGGTCCTGTGACCCAAGTTTCACGCAATTTCGAGATATTTGACCAAGCCGCCTATTTGTGGGCCCTACGGTTGACCTTAAGGACAAATTTGTGTTCGGCTCACCGGAATCCAAAATTGGACGTATCGTTGAGTTCGTACTGACGTTTAGAATTTGTTTGACCTATAATTTATCCTATTTAGAGACCTTTACCTCTTGCACGCTTTTCGGTGCAAAGGGGGCCACATGTAGACCATTTTGACCAAAAAATACCATTTTGTCCCTGTGTCCAAATTGGATGAAAGGGTAATGTTTTCTAGCTATCTCGCTTATTCTGGGAACGTTGGTGATGTTTATTTCAGTATCCGGAGACTTTTATTCGGAGGCCATAGTTTCTGGTCCTGTGTACTTGACGTATGGATGCTTACACTACGCAGATTGCTTGCCAGGCAAGTATACCTTGCCATTGTACTGTGATTTACATTCGATATGATGCATATATTTTATTTCTGTCCATTTAGTTCATATATTTTAACTGCTATATAAACTGCACGTCCAAGAATAACTTGGGTGCAACGACGGTGTCGTCGTATTCTGTTTTATTTATATATATGCATGTTGACCTAATTTATGAGACCACCCCATTATCATGAGGCATTCTTATATTTTATTGGCCATGACACTGTTATTATACGAGTGTGAGTCTTATGTAGGACACAAACTTGCGTACTCGGCTGGCCACTGGTACGTATAGGACGTACGACGGATAGGGATAACTGTTGATAGAAATTTTATACTAGAAGACCTGACAGTTATTTAGAGGTATCATCGTTTCATGGATGTGACATGCTTAGAGCATGGGGTAGGGCGAACAATAAGTAAGGCGTTTGGGCTCCTTGGCACTTTCTTTGTGTAACCCGTACGCTCCGCCGGAGATGCGCAGTCATGATGACCACTATATATATTATTATTATCAGGCGGCCTCTGAGGTTCAAAAGATGTCATGCTTTTTAGGCCCCTAAATCTCTAAGAGAATCATGCCAATTCCATTTTAGACAGATAGCCCATGTGTTGGAAAGTTATCCTCAAAGTGCATTCACATAGATGGTTAGGTGACCCATTTGATGTTTATTTTTTAGTACTTTATTGGCATGCTTCTATGTATCTTGTTACATCCCTCTGAGGACTTGGTCCCTTTCCAGGTATAGACAGACAGGATTATCCACAAGAGTACGGACCCGGACCTGACACTTCATACCAGACTGAGGAGGTCTTACCCTCAGAGTACCTTTGATTTATCGCAGCTGATGGATATTCTAGTTGTTATTTCCTTTATTGACATTTATCTTATATTAGAGTTTGATCTCTTCTCTTATTTAGTTTTAGTATAGTCGATTGGCAGTGGATTTATTTTCACCCGGCTATCATTCTTTGATACTTCATATCTGAGATTCAGTTATTTATTCCTATTTCTTTATTTATGATGTGGATGAGATATAGATTGCGTGTGACTTGTGTTGACAGTATATTACCACGTATGGATTTGATATTCATAATACAGCGTACGTATGTGTTATGGTTTCCATATATTAGACTCATCATATATATACGGCTGACATGCTTATGTAGTCCTAGTCCTACATATTTTGGGACTGGGGTGTGACAAGAACTGTGGGCCTCTAACATAATCTTCTGTCGGATATCTCCTCTCGGCACACACAGTTGACTCCCTAACCTGAGAGTCTCATCCTCATGAATCCCAACTCTGGTCTACGTCCTGACTCACTCTTCTCTGAGTTGCTGAAGCCTGACATCACCAGTCTGCTCTACTCTGATCCTCTCGACTATAGAAGACTGAACCTACAAACTCGTCATAAAACCAATATCACCAGGTAATACTATCTTGATACCCATCTCCTGTAGATTCTCCAAAATATGGTGCTGCTCTATCAAGAAGTAAGCTCCTCATCTCCTGCTCAAAGCATCTGCTATGATACTAGCCTTCCCTGGATGATACTGAAGGTCAAGATCATAGTCCGACAATAACTCGAGCCACCTCCTCTGACGCATGTTGAGTTCCTTTTGTGTGAACACATATCTCAAGCACTTGTGGTTTATGAAGATCTCTACTCGATCACCATATAGGTAATTCCTCTATAGCTTATGCCTAAACACTACTACTGCCAACTCAAGATCTTGCGTCGGATAACTCTTCTCATGGTCTCAAAGTTGTCGAGACGCATAAGCTATCACTCTACCAAGCTGCATAAGGACACACCCTAGTCCCACTCTTGAAGCATCACAATACATTGAGAACCCACCTGGTCCCACTAAAAGTGTCAGAATAGGAGCCAAAATCAAACTCCGCTTGAGTTTCTCGAAAGAAGTCTGACAAACATCTGACCACTCAAAGCGCACATCCTTATACGTCATCCGTGTCAAGGGTACGGAGATCCTAGCAAAGTCTGCCATAAATCATCTGTAGTAGCCTGTGAGACCCAGGAAACTATGCACATCTAAAGCCCTGCGGGGTTTGGCCAATTCTTAATGGCCTCCACCTTCTTGGGATCCACCTTGACTCCTCCACCGGAAATAATATGTCCCAAGAATAAAATACGATTAAGCCAGGACTCACACTTGCTGAACTTCGCGTACAAATATTGCTCTCGTAGAATCTGAAGAACTACATGAAGATATTGCTCATGCTCTTTCTTACTCCGAATATAGACCAAGATATCACCAATAAACACTATCACAAATTGGTCTAGGAAAGGCATGAAGATGCTATTCATGAGAGACATGAATATAGCTGGTGCATTGGTCACTTCTAATGGCTACCAATGACCTAAATATATCTGAATGCCATCTTGGGTATGTCTTGCTCGCTGACTCTGATCTGATGTTACCCAGATTGCAAATCAATCTTACAAAATATAGCTGCCCCACTGAGCTGATCAAACAAGTCATCTATCATGGGCAAGAGAAACTTGTTCTTAATGCTTGCCATATTTAGTATTCTATAATCAATAACTAAACGCGATTAACCATCCTTCTTTTTAACAAGAAGTAATGGGGCTCCCCAAGATGATGCACTAGATCTAATGAATCTCTTGGCTCTCTAATCCTCAATCATCTGGTATAAGATCTCCAACTCAGATGTTGATATCCTATAAACTCTCTCTGAAACTAGCTCTGCTCCTGGGATCAAATCAATGTAGAACTCCACATCTTTAATTAGTGGTACACCTGGTAGCTCATCGAGAAATATGTCCGAAAATTCACAAACTACTTGGGAAAACTGTGCCACCTTAGCCTCTGACATCATCAATATTACCATCGATGACTCAACTGCACCTCTAAAGAATGAGAACTCCTCCCCACTAGGTACACGAAAGATAACCTTGCCACTATGACAATCTATCATCGGGTGTCTCACACTCAACCAATCCATCCTAAGGACGATATCATAATCGCCCATAGAAAAATCTATCTGCCTCACAAGAAACTCTCTCCTGCATACTATAACTCTATAAAAGGAATATAGTCTATATACTCCCACGAGACCATTACCAGTAAGTATATTCAACTTTACAGATAAGGACTCGGACTCCAATCTAACTCGTATCGCAAAGCATGAAGATATAAATGAATGGGATGCACCAGAATCAAATAAAGCTGATACTGAATGAAAGTGGACGATAATGGTACCTCCTACCACCTCTCCTACAACCAAAGCCTCCTCCATCAATAGCAAGAAGGCTTGACCCTGCCCTCTGGGTGCTGGTCCGCTCTACTACTGACCTCTAGGTCTCTTCTGTGCCTGGGCCTATGCATAATACTGTGGCCTATGCTAGAATGTCTAAGACTGTGGAGGCAAAGGCCTTTGAATATGCGACTACTACACTGGTGCTGGTGACTTGTACTGCGGCACTGTTGGCCGAACTGCTGACTGGGCTGATAATGATCCAGTTTGGTTTCTCCAAGGACATGGACATGCTCCAACAATGTTGTCTGATGCCCCACACACCAAGCACATTCCCTTTGCCCTATGATACTCTGATACTATGTCACGCCCCAGTTCCAAAATATATAGGACTAGGACACGTAAGCATGCCAGCCGCATGGATATGGCAACTCCAATATATGGAAACTATAACCCATACGTACGCTGTAATATGAATATCAAATCCACAAGTGGTATAAAATGTATCACAAGTCACATGATATAATCTAAATCTTATCCACAGAGAATCAATATAAATAAATAACCAACATCTATATAACTAGATCTCATTAAGAAGTATCTAAAGATGATAGTTGGGTGGAAACAAATCTACTACCAACTCGAATGTAAGAGAAAATACAATATAAGTACACCTCAACAAACACAATATAAGAATACCAGCTAACAATCATGGCTCGAAGAGAAGACATCCTCAAAACATATGTAACCATCTGAATCTGCACCCCTGCGAATACTCAAGAACAACGACACTTGGAAGGGCCAGGTCCTCAGAGGGACGTAACAAGATACATAGAAGCAAGCCAATTTGAATACAGTAAACATGCATAATGTTTAAAAATATATAAGTACGCTATACAAGACAATCAATATGAATATAAATAAGGACAACTTTTTGATGTATGGACAAGGGTAGGCTACTCGATCTAAGCCTCACAACTCACACACCCGTCAGGGGACATCAGAAATTGTCATACCTCGGGGGTAGCGACCAGCGCGACTCTACAGAAATTGACATACCTCGGGGGTAGCGACCAGCGTGACACACGCCCGTAGTGCGAGCTATATACTATGGTTTACCAGAGTGGTTAAAGCCTATATGCATAATGATTGTCCTCTCATGATACTAAGTGTCAAGTGTGTGTCAACATACATATAATAGATAGTAATGACTGAAAGAAAATACACATGCAATGCATATACAGAAATGAAATAAATATACAAAAATATAAATAGCATGCAAAGTACTGTAAGCAATTTGGCAAGGTATCTTGCCTGGTCTGAAAAATAATGAAGTCCCAACTAAAGGCGTCGTCCGATCTACCCGTCACATAAATTAAACAAGTTAGGTTACAAAAGTAGGTGAATAGGTTCCTCAATTTTAATCTATTTTAATTTTGAATAAAATAACTTAAAATAGTATTTTAATCTTATTATAATCTAATTTTATTGTTAAACTCTAATTTTGGTCCAACGAAAGTCAACTATACGGATTTGTGATCCATGGCACGCAAATCGAGGCGATCCGTTGACCAAAAAGTCAACCGACTCAAATCTTTGATTTGTGTGTAGAATTATATATATTTCAGTGCTACATGAATACCAGAATCGACGGTTTCATAAAATCCCAAGTCGGTAAGAGTTATGGCCACAAGGGCGCACAGATGAAAGTTTTCGGTGGTTTTCTACTTACGTCTACGTTGCATGAATTTTACAGTAGACTAAACTTGAATATTAAATTCTTTAAAAATAATTTTATGAAATTTTATCATTTAAGATTTTTGAAACTTCAAACGGCTCATAATTCTAAGTTCGGGATCTCCCAAAATCTCAAAAATACGAAAATGCGTCTGATTTCGGACAACTGACACTTTTAGAATTTTCTGGAAAAATAGGTTCATAAATTATTAAAATAATTTATATAATCAGAAAACTAACCTTGATATGGTTCTAACAACAAAAACTGGAGTGCGTTTGGAGTCCGGAGCTAGGAGATATCGTCTATTTAAGTGGTCATAACTACTAAAAAATGAGGCTAAATTTATGACGAATTTTGACTATTTTTGGACGAAAATGAGGGAAATTTGGGGAAGAAAAATATGAAGGATGAGGTATTTATAATGGTGTACATTACTTAATTGAATACGACTAGGATTGACTAATTTGGATAGGATTATGATGAGTTTAAATAAGGATAGGATATGCATGAAGTTGCTTTCCTAGTAGGCCTAAATTAATTTAAAATAAAGTTAGAGTTTATCTCAATAATTTATAATCTTAAATAAAATTAAAGATAATTCAAATAATTTATATATAATTTTATTAATATCTATTAACACTAAATTATTATCTATCTAATATTAAGACTATATATATCCAAATAAATCCTAAATAATTTCAAAAATCTAAATAAATTTCTTAAAATTCTAAATAAATTACAGAAAAAATATAATTATATATTTTAACATAAAATAAATATTTAGTAGAAATAATATGCAAGTATGGACTCATAGTAAATCATAGAAGTCCTAGAAATTTAGGTTCCCTATGTTTTAATTACCTAAAAATTCTAGAAAAATCTCCAAAAATCTAAAATAGCCTACAAATAATTCTGAATAAATATTTACATAAGTAAATATACTAAGAAATTTATTTTCTAATTAACTAAGAGAATACTCTAAAGTAATTCAACATTTAAAATAATCTATAATAAATATAATAATATAAAATACACACAAAATACCTATTTTGGGTGAGGGGGTTTACATACTATATGTCCAGGTTTCCCGCAATAAAATCAACTACGGAAAGAAGAAAAAGATGACTACCGGTGCTAAGGGTGCGTTTGGAAAGACTGCTAGGATGATGTTATCCTCCTTAGGATTCAATTGTTAGGGCTCAAACTGCTGGAGCTGGTGCTGATGATTGGGATATTAATCCTCCTGAAATATTGGACCTCTTCTGGCTCCCTACTCGATCTGTAATCCTCTGTGATGTGTACTCATACCTACTGGCTTCCCGCATTACCGCATCAAAGATCTGAAACTAATGCTGCTCTGCCGCCAAGATAATCTCTAAATGAAGTTTCAGCTGGAACTTACTCGCCCTCTTCAACTCAGTCGCTACCAAAATGGAAGCAAACCGACTAAGCCTCGTAAATTCTACCGGATAACAGTCAATGGTCCTACCCTCCTACCGAAGGTTGTTAAACCTCTGCGGAAGCTCGTAATGCACCACCATGTCAAAATACCTCACCTGGAAGCTTTCACTAAAAATTGGTACTGTGAGAAAACCCTCCTATGCTTCCCACTTGTCATGAGCAAGTCCAATAACTGTAGCCTTACTACTGCTACACGCTCTCTAGCCGGAGTCCCTGCTGCCTCCTAGATGGCCTCAGTGTCCTACAGCCAAGCATCGGACAAAATCGCATCCTCTGTTCCAAAGAAGTACGGAGGACTGAGACTCCTGAAGCTGGTCGCAGAATTTTGAATCTGAGAACCACCTCGCTCCAACGCTGTCTAGATCGATTTAGTGAATACGTCTTGAAGGACATCTATCAGTGCTTCGACAATACCCTCTGGTTACTCGGGCTGAACTGGGTGCACCGGTACTACCTGCTAGTTTGATACTATCGGTCGATCTGCCTCAAGATCTACTCTAGACTCTGCCCCTGAATGCTGAGGCCAATCTCCAGGAATACGCTGGGCTCCCGAATGACGACCCTCCTCGAGCTACACTCAATCCATATGGCCGATAGTAACAGGAACAGTACCCTAAAAGTTAAGGACACAAGAGTCAATCGAAGAACATAATAGATCAACGAATAAGTAGATATCAGATCAAGAATCAGGGATGGAGAAAAATAGCTAGGGATCAAGGGGAACAATTTAGGATTGAGACATCTAGCAACAACAACACCTACATATCTGTAAAAAAATAAGACATGCATGGGCCACCACTAAAACCATATCACTCCCCAAAACCAAAATACTGGAGAGCGGGACTGACATGGCTAGCTTCCTATACTTAGAGCACAATAATACTCCGTATATACAGTGAAGCTGTAAGACATGAGGGGTCACTACTATAAACCAACAGTCAAGCCTAGGTCCAACAAACCCTAGTGTCTCAATAACAAAAACAATAAGAATAATAACAAGATGTAAGATCAGCTGAAATACAATAGTAAAGCATCCCAAACTATAATATACAGATGATTATGAAGCTAGTAAACACAAAATAAAAAAACTAACCATAATCTAACTCATACATGATCAACCTAGGATATGTCAATCATGTTATTTTTCATAGGCTAACTGATCAAACCAAAATATGAGCTAAACACGTGATCAGTAGCTAAACGCCAACAAAAGTAGAATGTACATCCGAGTGGGGAAGTAAGAAAACCTACTCAGGTGGTCTGGTGCTCCTGGTGGTCACCATCCTCAGGAAAGTACGGAAGATCCTTCGGTGCTGCTACTGGATCTGGCCATGCAAAACCAGTAGGGTCAGACCCCCAAATAGCAACTACCATAAATGAAGCCAATCTAGGAACTTAAACCAACAACACAAGCAATATAAATACTGAAAGTAAAGGCGAAATGTAAATAATCTCAGGATAATAAAAGAAATATTGTAAACCTGCAATGAGACATATCCTGAATTGATAAGAAAAATAGAATAACAAGTACAAAAAATAGAGGTATGATCATAAAAGCCTAGACTAACCATCAACCATAAATCACGATAAATCATACTTTAACTAACTAGGGTTATCAAAACCTAATTACTAACAATTATAACGCAACACGATATTAGAGTTCCTTCTGACCGCATGTCCTTGCAGTCTGTCTGGAATATCCATACGCACAAACCAGTACCGAAAACTCCTCAAGATACTCCACAAGATAACCATATGAATAATCGAGACTACATACAATCTAGAAAAATCTCTAGCTATGTACTATGTGAATCTCTAGTTAATAACCCTTAGCAGTTTCTTGTATGAATTCGGGTGTGGCATTTTGCAGAATCCATCCTAAATATGATGCAATAAACTAAGTTTTAATGGTAATATAAATAAGTTTTAATATACATTGCACAAACAGACTCTTGTAAGCCACGACAACAACCAATCCTTGTGAATCCAAGTAAAACCAGGTAAAGCCATGATAAGCCAGGTAAAGACATGTGAAGCTAGGTAAAGCATGTGAAGCCATGTCCATCCAGATGAAGCCAATTGAAACCAAGCCAAGCCATGTCCGATTAAGCCATGTAAAGTCATGCCAAGTCAAGTCCAGTCAATCATGTCATCACGTCTAGCCGAACAAAGTCGAGTAAAATCGAGTAAAGTCAACTCCAGTCAAGTCATCTGAAGCCATGTAAGTTCATGTTTGTTCAGGTCAAGTCATCGCATGTCCAAGCAAAAGCCAAAAGAATCAAGATAAAATCGCAAAAAGCCAAGAATTCCTAAAAAAAGAGAACTATCGGTATACCATCGGTACAGTCCAGTACACCGTCTGTATACAGGTCCAGAGATAGAAAAAATACAGCAAGTCTGGGTTCCAACAAATCGGTATACCATTGGTATACTATAATATACCGTCGTATGCCGTTCCAAGTAGGAAAAAAAGGTTCTGGAAAACAAAGTTCCACAAATCGATATACTGTAGTATATCGTCGGTTTGCCAGCCAATAAAAATATCCTGAAGTCGGTTAACAATGTCGGCAAGGATCGGTATACCATCGGTACACTGTTGTACACCTTCAGTATGCCGATAAGGTTCACAAAAAATATCTAAAAATCTAAGTTGGTCAAAATTGGAATACCGTCGGTATACTGTAATATACCGTCGGTATGGCAGTTTCCAAGGTAAAACTAGGACAAAGTCAAATATGATTTCTGGGACCCAAATCAAACCTCAAAAATTACCAGAACTAAGTCTAATAAGAAGTCAAGTCTAGGGTAAGTCTCATATAATAATGTGGACCAAATCTCACGGTCACAACTCTGGTACCATTTTCGTTACCGAGTTAGCAAAAATGGACGAAATAAGATCTTACCAGAAATTAAAATTAAAATGGTCAAAAGGGTAGAAATCATGATATGAACAACTATAGTAAGCAAGTTTAATCTAAAAAGTAACAACCAAAGCTCCAGAAAAGTAAAATGACAGAAAATAAAAGAAGTTCATGAAATATGTAAGGTGTACTTGCCTAAAATGAGCTTCCAGCCTAAACCTTATAGTCCACCACCACAAAGGGGTTCAAAAATCATAATCTAGGTCTAAAAACTAAGCTCCATGCTCGAGAGAAAAAGGGTGAAGAAAATAAAGAGAAAGAGAAATAAAAAATAAAAAAGAAAAGAAAATCAAGGGGTATTTGTAGAAAAATTGTCGATAATATCTCAAAAAGTAAAACAAATATCTGTCGGGCACTATACCATCGGTATACTGTAGTATACCGTTGGTATACCAGTCAGGTAGTCAAGTTTTAATTTTTGGTTAACTAGACATCTCGATTTGCGTGCCACGAGTCTCAAGTTGGAAAATTTGTTTTCTTTGGACAAAAATTTAGATTTAATCTAAAATTCAGAATAATAGGACTAAAATAAGATATTAGATTAATTAATTCAAAATTAAATAAATTATCTTTTGACGTGGTAATTCGTACTACATAGGCGATTTGGACTCTGATTTGGGACCTGATTCGTACCACAACTAAAGACCACAGACGAGTACATTTTTGTAATTACTTTCTTTACTTGATAGTCATTATAATGCATACTTAGTATTGATTATTTGATCATTGACACTAGTTAGACGGATTAGTAAATGGTGGATTCTTATTTGATATGTGTGTTATTCTGGACTATTGTTAATTTCTTTGTATTTAGTTCAGAATCCAAGTTGCACTAGTCGGGAGGGGAAATACTTAGTGGACGTGTGAACTACCTTTTTCATCCCATGGTCTTACTGGAATAATAACAGCCATGCATGACACGTATGGTTTGTCGAATTTACCCTTAGCCGTTCACATGTCGACAAGGTAATTTAAATCACGTAGAATAGTTTATTCCTATTTATTTCTCCCGTACTTGCTATTATTTTCTATGAATGCTTGTGATTATTGTACATCATTGCTATGACATGACTTCAGCATTTAGTTATTCTGGTTGCCTTATTGTTATTTCATATTTGTTTCCATCATATATTCTTTACTATTTTTTGTCTTATAGCTTCTACTATGTGTTAAAACTGTTTTCACTGTGATGTACTCGTTCCAATCCTGATTGGATATTAATATTTTAGATGACTACGATGATGATAAGATCCCTACACATTATGGACCGTATGTTGGCGATATAGTTGAGCCCGATCTTGCCATTCAGGAGGATCATGGAGAGTTGCTCAGACATCGGCTGCGATTGAGTAGTTTGGTAAAGTAGTTTATTCTAGTTAGCTGGTTTGGACCGGATTGTTCTCTGGATTTCTAGTTATCTTTTGGATATTATTAGTTGAGAAGTTAGTAATGTTTAGGAGACTATTTGGACCCACTTTTGAGACTATTATTTCTTTATTATCTCTGGTGCCTTCATTTAATTTAGTGCATGTAATTGAGTATAATATGGATATGTATATAAGTTATGAGTTATAGATTTCTACCGTCGAGACTGCGGCGTAGGTTAGGCGTGCCCATGACTCATGCCCAATTTTAGGGTGCGGGTCATGACACATTTTTTTGATGGTCCAGGCAGGTCAGATTTTGCGTAAGGTTGCGAAATCGTGGTGGTACTTAAGTTAGTTGTACTACTGCGAGCCTGTCATAGGATATAAGATATTAGGAATTAGAAAATACTCAATCACAACTAGGATTCTGCTATATTTATTTGCTAATCCTTATTTTCCTCCGAGTTATCAGATGTCCCACATGATTGTTGTTCTTCTTAAAAAATATCTTATCTTGTGCCATATCAATTAAATACTTATGGTTTTTAACCTTTCAGAATGCCACCCAAGACTAGAGTGTGCAGTTTCAGAGCTAATGGTGCTCTTTCCATACCTCCCGCATCTCATGAGGCCTTATCAACTGGATTTGGAGGTCTTCCTCCTCCTCCTCCTCCTCTGCCACTATATTATCTCTTCAGAAGCATGATGGAGGCACAGAGAGCTCAGATAGAGGCCCAAAGGCAGCAAATATAAATATTGAAGGCAGGAATAGAAAATGCCCAAAAGGTTGCCCTAGTGGCCATGGAGAGGGTTTCTCAGCAACTGCAATAATAGCCTGCTCAGCCGAGGGTAGGTAACATCTAGGACTTCAAGAAGATGGAGCCACGGACGTTCAAGGGGACCGAGAGAATCCTCTATACTGATGAGTGGCTCGAGGATATCAAGCGGATCATGAGGGTTTCCCGACTTTCAGAGGACCTAAAGATTGAATATGTGGGCTTGCAACTTCACGATATCGCCCGCACTTGGTTCAAAAATGAGCCCAGACTTGCGAATCATGATCTGACTGGGGACCGGTTCAAGGACCTCTTCAAGAGAAAATTCTTTCCTGCAGTGGACAAAGGAGTTCTGGAGTAGCAATTCTAGAACATGGAGAATAACGAGATGACTGTAGATGAGTACACTGCAGAGTTTGGCAGGCTAAGCTAATTTTCTGAGTACATAGTAAGGGATCCGAAGGATAGGGCTCGATGGTTCAGAGAGGGCTTGATCCAGGAGGTCAAGGTCTATATTACTTTGGACCTTACCACTTTTGGTGACATATTGGCAGAGGTGCAGAGAGTTAAGGTAGATATGGACCTTTAGACCAAGAGGAACCAGGATGCTTACGATAGCAATAGTATTCAGGTTCCGGCAAAGCGTCCATAATTTCAACCAAGGATCTTTCCACAACAGCAGGAGTATCGTGCCCTAATTAGAGCCTCAGCTCAGTAGGTCCAGCAACAGACACAGAGACAAGTGCAATAAGATTACCTATGTAATAATTGTAAGAAGCCAGGGCACTCTTGGAAGGTCTACAAGAAGAAATTGGGCGTTTACTTATTCTGTGGTTGCCTGTGTATTAGATGAGAGAGTATCCTACCGCACCTCTTATAGTTGGAGCCTTAGCCCAGAGAGGACCAGTTGGACCGCTAGTGGCCCCACAGCCGAGGGGACCACTACTTCCTTCATAGCAGCAACAGTTTGCCCAGTACCAATAGAGAGGAGCTCCGCAGCAGGGCCGAGATTTTGTAATGACGATCGAGGAGACAGAACCCATAGGTGATGTGATAGCAGGTTCTATTCTTCTTGACTCATTTTGAACTACTGCTTTATTCGATTCTGGTACATAACATAGCTTCATATCTGTATCATCTATGCTTAAGAATAGTTTAGTAAAAGAACCTTTAGGTAGGAGTTGGAAGATCATGACTGGTGGAGGCATTATCCTAGTCAGTGATACTTGCAAGGGATATCGTGTTACCTTAGGAGGCCATGATTTGGATGCTAATTTATTTATAATACCACTTCTAAGTTTTGACGTTGTCCTCAGAATGGATTGGATGAGTAGGCACCATGCTAGCATAGACTAACTTGGAGGATGTGTGCTGTTTAGCCCTCCAGGAGAGCCAAAATTTGAGTTTGTTAGAGGAGCAGTAAAACAGGGTGGTGGGATTATTTGTGGAGTCATGGTTGAAGAGAATGGCTTGCCATAATCTATTATTGCGGAGTTCCTAGATGTGTTTCCCGGGGAGTTGCCAGGATTGCCACCGAATAGAGATCTAGAATTCTTTATTGGCTTAGTACCAGGAGCAGAGCCGGTGTCGCAGAAGGTCTATCGGATCAACAATAGCAAGCTACCAAAGCTGAAGAAGCAGGTTGATGAATTGCCAGACAAGGATTTTATTTGATTAAGTTTCTCGCATTGGGGAGAACTGATCTTATTTGTACCAAAGAAAGATGGGTCGGTAAGAATGTGCATCGACTACCGGGCCCAAAATAACCTCACCATTAAGAACAAATACCCACTGCCAAGGATGGACGCTCTTTTCAATCAATTGAGCGACATGTGAGTATTTTCAAAGATCAAATTGAGGTCTAGCTATCACCAGCTGAATGTAAAGAAGGAAGATATTCCAAAAACTGCATTTTGGATAAGATACGGCCAGTATAAATTTATGGTAATGTTGTTTGGGTTGACTAATGCCCCGGGAGTCTTCATGAACTTGATAAACAAGGTGTTCCATCAATACCTTAAAAAATTTGTGGTGTAGTTCATAGATGACATTCTCGTCTATTCTAAGACGCCAGAGGAGCACGAGGAGCATCTAAGAATTGTGCTTGAGATCCTTAGAAAGGAGAAGCTCTATGGGAAGCTCTCAAAATATGAGTTTTTCCTATATAAGATAGAGTTCCTTGGACACGTGGTAACTGGAGATGAGATATTGGCGGATCCGAAGAAGATTGCTGCTGTAAAGTCTTGGACCACTCCTAGTTCTGTAGTAGAGATCAAAAGCTTCTTAGGATTGGCCGGATATTACAAGAAATTTATGAAGGATATTTCTCGGATCGCACAGCCGTTGACTAGACTTATTCAAAAAGATATAGAGTTCATGTGGACTGAGGAATGTCAGGCTGTATTTGATGAGCTAAAGAAGAGGTTGACCACAGCACCTGTCTTGACAGTGCCCTCAAGAACAGGTAGATTTTTATCTATAGGATGCTTCAGAAAAAAAATTGGACTGTGTTCAAGAGAAGAACAAGAAGTTAGTGGCGTATGCTTTTAGACAGTTATGGCAACATGAGAAGAACTATCCCACACATGACTTGGAATTAGCAGCGGTAATCTTCGCTTTGAATCCGTGGAGATATTACCTGTACGGAGAGAGTATAAAAATATTCAATAACCACAAAAGCTTGAAGTATATCTTTACACAGAAAAAGCTCAATATGATGTAGCACAGGTGCCTAGAACTGATGAAAGATTTTGATATTTTACTACAGTATCATCCAGGGAAGGCCAATGTAGTTGCTGATGCCTTGAGCAGGTATCTAGCAGCTATGTACCGGACGACGGTGTCACGCCCCAGTCCCAAAGTACGTAGGACTAGGACACGTAAGCATGACAGCCGCATGTACATAGCAACTCCAATATATGGACCATGATACACACGTACGCTATAATATGAACAATAATTCACAAGTGGTATAACTATCACAAGTCCCAGGGTATAGTCTAAATCTTATCCACAGAAAATCATATGAATAAATAACCAATATCTATGAAACTAGATCTCAATATAAAGTATGTAAAGATGACAGACGGATGAAAATAAATCCACTGCCGAACTAGAATATAAAAGCAAACACAATATAAGTACATCACCAATAATTACAAGGCTCGAAGGGAAGGCCTCCTCGAAACATAAGTAACAAGTCCGGATCTGCGCTCTTGCGAATACTCATGAACATCTATACCTGAAAAGGGACTAGGTCCTCAGGGAGATATAACAAGATACATAGAAGTATGCCAATAAAGTACTGAAATAAATATCCAATGGGTTGCCTAACCGTCTATGTGAATACAGTTTAAGAACAACTTTCCAACAAGTGAGCTATCTGGCTAAAAATGGGATTGGCATGACTCTCTCGGAGAATCAGGGGCCTAAAAAGCATGTCGTCTTTTGAACGACAGAGGCCGCCTGATAATATATAATATATAAGGGTCATCACCGCCCGTATCTCAGCGGAGCTTCCGGGTTACAAAAAAAAAGTGTAAAGGAGCTCAAATGCCTTACTTGTTGTTCTCCCCACCCATGCTCTAAGCATGTCACATCCATGACACAATTTACTTCATAGCCTATCTTTAGTACAATAGCCCAACCCTGCAACCAAACAAGGACAAGGATTGGACCACCGTACTATAATAGACTATGTCCCTGGACTACTAATAACTGCTAAATCTTCTAGCATACAATGTTTCTAACAGCAGTTATCCCTAACGCACGTCCCACACGTACCGATGATCAGTCAATACGTAAGTCCGTGATTTATATGAGACTCACAACTCGTGTAAAAATGTGTCACAACCAAATGAAACCTAATGATGCTTCATGATAATGGAGCGGTCTCATAAACAAGGTCAATGCATATACATAATAAAAACAATTACGATGACACCTTCGCTGCACCCAAGTTTCCTTGGACGCGCATTTTATATAACAGTTAAAATATATGAGCTAATGACAGAAAATAAAGATGCATGCAACATATGGAATATGAATAACAGTACAATGGCAAGATATATTGCCTGACAAAAAATCTGTATAGTGTAAGCGTCCAAATGTCAAGGACACGTAATCAGGAACTAAGGTCTCCGAACAAACGTCTTCGGATGCTGAAATAGACATCACCAACATTTTCGAAATCAGCGAGATAGCTAAAAATCACTAACCTTTCGTCCAATTTGAACACAGGGGCAAAACGGTAATTTCGGGTCAAAGTAGGGTCCACGTGTGGCCCATTTTGCACCGAAAAGTGTGTCAGGGGTAACAGTCTCTAAATAGGATAAATTATTGGTCAAACAAACTCTAAAAGTCAGTACGAACTCAACGATATGTCCAAATATGGATTCCGGTGAGCCGAACACAATTTTGCCCAAAAAGTCAACCGTGAGGCCCGCCAATAGACGACTTGGTCAACTGTCTCAGAATTGCGTAAAAATTGGGTCACAAGACCAGCGAGATACCACGAGTCCAGTGGCGTAAGTTTTGTCACATTCTGACGAGTGTGCACTAAATGGCACGAGATTTTACAAAAGTCGCTATTAGGGGAATTTCTGCGGATACGGGCTGATTTCGACGCGTACACGCGTCCGAATCAGTTTCCGCGAAAGCTCACACGTCTGAGTATACCGTGCACACCTTTTGGTACACTTGGTATACGACGGGATGGTCCCGTTTTGAGAGGCGCACTCCGTATCATAATTTCTAGAAATTGGAAAACCAGGTTTTCAGAATTTTTTATCTAATTTAATTCTACACACATTAACTAATAAATTAATGTATTTGACAAAAAATAATCTAGGTTAGTTAGTCTTCACATACCAAAAATAAAAACCAAATTTGGATCTCTGTGGTGGGAGATACGAGTCCGTGAACCTGGGTAGTTACCACAGTTTTCTGCGATCTAAAAGTTATCATTTTTTGCCAACTTGGTCGCTGTTTTCGCCTAGGGTTAAGCGTTGTTCGAGGTCAACTAATATACAGATATGGAAGGGGGTAGGTCGTGAATATACCGGTGAAAGCGGGGTCGAGTTTGGTCGAGCGAGGGTACAGGAATCGGGGCGTGAACACAGGTAAGTTGTTGACTTCCTGCTGTGTAACTCAGTTGCGGCGCGGTTGATGCGGGGGAACTCCGGGCGGCTGAAGGCGGCTCTTGGGTGGTGGTCCGGCGGCGGTCTCGTAGTGGCGAATCACAGGGAAGGTAAAGATTAGGGTTCAGGTTTGGGATATATATATATATATATATATATATATATATATATATATATATATATATATATATATATATATATATATATATATATATATATATATATATACAGGATGGGCGTCGGGTTTGTCTCGCGCGGGTGAAGGAATACACACGGGTTGTTGTTCGTTTGGCAGCTGCTGCTGCGGTTTATTTTGGTAAGGGGTAGAACTAGCGGGTGCGGGCTAGGGAATTAGGATATCGGGTTTGGGTAGTATTTAGGGTTTGGGTTTGATTCATTTAGAATTTCTTTATTTTTTTTCTATTTTTTTCTATTTTTTTTCCTTTTTATTTCTTTCTAATTATTTTACTAAACTTTATATATATATATATATATATATATATATATATATATATATATATATATATATATATATATATATATATAATTCTAGAATTTTATATTGGTGCATTCAATAAATCTACTCAGCTGTCCAAAGGGTCTCATATATGGAAATAATTAAGTAAAATTACGGTTGCTCCCTAAAACCTCTAAATGCACAATTACCTAAAAATAAAAATTCAATAAATTCTATTTCTTCTATTTAGCTAATAACATCATTAAATTAATTAAATAATTAATACATTTTTTTTAAGGTTAGGGGTTTTACATTCAACACAACTTATAAAAATTTTGTCCTCGAAATTAAAACTAAGCTACGATAGAAAGTCAAGGATGGTATAAGATAGAGATTTGAAGCTTATTCCGTACCTTACTCCATCCTAACCTCCATGATTTTCTAATTGTCATGGGGATATTTGGAGGGCTATAATTTGTATTACTTAAAATACAAGGATAGGGTTAAATGAGGGGGCGATGTTGTGCGTTGCACATTCCAAAAATTATGGAAAAATTTATGTGAAGGGGAAAAATGGGTTTCTTCATGTATTGTCCAATGGTGTGGACACCTCAATGCGCTTTTGCATAAAAGCTCCCAACAATTAGAAAATCGCATAAGGGTGAAAATTGGGTTAAATTAATTAAAATTAATGCGCAAGGTGTTCTTGAATTAATTAGAAGTACATGGGGATAAAATTAGGTGGAACACAAGTATCATGGACATAGGGAACTCAGAATAGAATATTATCAAAAATTGGGTTGCACGAAATGGGTCAAGATTGTGTCTCCAAATTTCGATTAGAACGCACAAGGATACAAGTTGGAATTAATTTAGAATTAAGAAATAATGTTCGCGACGAATGTTGTACGACTTAAATATAGCACAAGGGAGCTTAATTATAAGTTACACAAAGGTCAGAATAGATGGCGGACATGTCTAGGACAAGGATGTAAAATTTGTAGGTAGGCAATGGCTAGTGTAGTGCTCCAATTATCGAAGCAACGGTAAGGTGCACTATGTGATATTGTATAATTAAATAAAATACCATGTTCTATTTCTAATTGGATTCAAACTAGCCCTAGTTTCTCTTTCTAAGCCAAGTAGGTCTAATTTTGGGGGGGTTTAGAATCTTCTCAGCTTAAAAACAATTTCATGCTCGAGATTAAAATAAGGCATAATTTGTTAACTCCTTCACATTCGCATATAAGGCAAGTCAATCGCAATCTCTTCCAAAATTTAAAATCTATTCAAATCCATCGCAATCACTTTCAAAATTAAGGTAACCTCTGTTTAATCAAAATTTAACATATTGTAATCTCTTCTCAATTTTTAAATCATCAACATCCAAATTTAGATTAAATCCATATAACATCTTCAAGAATTAAATAACACATATCAATTTTATATTACTACCTCCGGCTATCATAATCTCCTTTAGAAAATATTTTTAATCAAATATTATTTCTATCTTCAACTTATAAATTTTTTTTGTACTCTTCAAATTTTAAAATTTAATTTACATCCTCAACATTTCAAGTAGGTGATCCAACAAACAAAATTCAACTTTTGATTCAAATCATCAAATTATAAAATTTTAAATTTAATTCTCCAATTGTTCAAGTCTAAAATTCTATATTTATCCTCAAAATTTAAAATCGATGATTCAATATTCAAAATTTAAATCATGTACTTAAGTATAAATATTTGGTCCGACATATCAAGATTTTAAAATTTATTAAATACTCATCATCTAACTCCTTCTTCTAAAATTCTCCACATTTAAAATGACTTAATCTCTCAATCTAATCCTACTTGATCACAATCTAAAAGAATTTTACCTCAAATTAATAATGCGACTTCTACCCAACTTAGAATTTACCCATCTATCATATAAGGCTATACACTTAAGAAAATTATTCCTCAACTTATTTAATCATGTTATTCAATCCTCAAAGTTTGAATACCAACATATTACCTATGATATGCCCTTAATTATGGAAAATCTTCATCAAGTAATGTGATTGGCCTATGGGAAATATCTAGTACTATCTGTGTATCGACTTATACCAAGCACAAGGTTCGTCTTTCCGAAATAGGAAAATACGGAAAACAATAATAAAGAGTTCAAGGGGGAGGTAATAGAATAGAAGTATGGGGACCAAGGCGTTTAAGGAATTCAAATAGGAATTGTCAAGGCAGTTGTGGATTGAAATCCTATTTTGGTAAATTTTCTATTCACATGCTTACATCAGTACGGTTACGTACTTGATACAATATGCTCAGACACGTCTAGGGGTAAGTATTTTTTTCTACTAGTCGACTATATATCTCAACCCACATAAAGTAGTCATGCGAAGGGCGAACCAAGCGCACTAAGGTTAGCTAGACCTTAATACACCGATTCTGATTTAGACAATGTATTAGTGTAGCACTCCAATAATACATGTGTCATGAACAAGCTCGATAAGGAATAAGCTAGCAAAACTAGTCTATAATAGCAGCATACGTCAAGGTAGTACAGCAAATATAAGTATGCTAGATTGTGATAGAAGAAGGTATAAAATAATTCAAGTTCAAAAAAAGATAAAACTCTACAATCTCTACAGTTGAATAAACATTTTCTTCTAATGCAAGCATATAGTTAATGTCATTCAATTATACTTCATTTAATGAGTCAAGAGGGCTATGTGATATTATGTTATGAGGTATACTACCCAACTTAAAATAATAAACTAATATTGTGATAATCTTGAAGGGATCCTACAAAATAACCTTGCACTTGTAATTAAAGCAGAAACTCTTATTGGGGTTTACGAGAAAAATATCTTGGTATTTATTAGGGTATCCTATTGCATTATATAGGTAATGGTCATCTTAAGTCTTAGTCATAGTGCTTATAGAACAAGTGTGTCAATATTGAGAATGGAAGGGTTACTGGCTCTCAAGTGAAATAGGATATAACTTGTATCAAGGTGGGGGTACAAATTACACGATTTACGACTAGAGGATAATTATCACAATCTAAATGGACAACTCAACTATCAGGTTCTAACTACAAGACACATAATTTTAAAATTCAAGATTAACAACTATAATCTTAGCAAACTATATGTCCTAACATAGAATAAAATCACTCGGTCTACAATCAGAAGTGTCAGGTGGCACGAGTTAAAAGATGAAGAATAGAAGAACATAATTAGTCATCGCACAACTAGCGAGCGCTAAGGGATCAGGGGAACAAGCTATAAAACTAAATAGAAAGACTCTAGATAATGTCATGGTTTCTTAAAGAAATAGGGTATGCTAATCACTATGTCCGAGGTATGATCAAGGAAGATATTATATTTACTCCTCTTGGCTTCCTAAGGTACTGTTCTAGTAATATCAAGACAAGGATCTAAGTTTATAGTTCTCAAATACTATCTCACTATAAAAGTTAGGTTTAGTCCTAATGTTTAATCTTGGATTTCTATTGGTTCCTCAATACTAGGGTCAAACATTATGGTCAAATCTCTAACTAACTATAGTAGTGTTTATACTACTCTCAAGTCATTCATAAACATATTAAGGGATAATGGTAAATTATTCTATAGGTAAGGGACGTTAGGGTTCATTAAGTATTCTAACTTAGTGATGTATCAATACTCTAATCGTATTATTAATAGGAATATTACCCTAATTATCATCTAACAACAAGGTATCCTATATTCTAGCAGAGGCTATACTCAAGAACTATTAGGGAAGCACATGAATCAAGCAGGATGTGATTATTCAATTAGAACAGATTAGAAGAAATACGAGTCATAGTCGATTATGGATGAGATCCTATACTCTATTTCTAGGTGCAGGCTTGCTCGGTACAGTAACGTAACAGAGACAATATGCTCTTGACCTGTATGAGCCACCACTAAAAATATGTCATGCCCCAGTCCCAAAATACGTAGGACTAGGACACGTAAGTATGCCAGCCGCATGTACATGACAACTCCAATATATGGATAACATGATACACACGTATGCTGTAATATGAACAATAATTAATAAGTGGTATAACTATCACAAGTCCTAGGGTATAGTCTAAATCTCATCCATAAAAAATCATATGAATAAATAATCAATATCTATGAAACTAGATCTCAATATAAAGTATCTAAAGATGACAGTCGGATGGAAACAAATCCACTGCCGAACTAGAATATAAAACAATATAGGTACATTACCAATAATCATAAGGCTCGAAGGAAAGGCCTCCTTGAAACATAAGTAGCAAGTCCGGATCTGCGCTCCTGCGAATACTTATGAATATCTACACCTGGAAAGGGACCAGGTCCTCAGAGGGAGATAACAAGATATACAGAAGCATGCCAATAAATTACTAAAATAAATATCCAATGGGTCGCCTAACCGTCTATGTGAATGCAGTTTAAGAACAATTTTCCAACAAGTGGGCTATCTGGCTAAAAATGGGATTGGCATGGCATCTCTCGGAGAATCAGGGGCCTAAAAAGCATGTCGTCTTTTGAACGACAGAGGCCGCCTGATAATATATAATATATAAGGGTCATCACCGCCCATAACTCCAGCAGAGCTTCCAGGTTACAAAAAGAAAGTGCAAAGGAGCCCAAAGGCCTTACTTGTTGTTCTTCCTACCCCATGCTCTAAGCATGTCATATCCATGATACGATTTGGTTCATAGCCTATCTTTAGTACAATAGTCCAACCCTGCAACCAAACAAGGACAATGATTGGACCACCGTACTACAATAGACTATGTTCCTGGACTACTAATAACTGCTAAGTCTTCTAGTATACAATGTTTCTAACATCAGTTATCCCTAACGCACGTCCCACACGTACCGATGATCAGTCAATACGTAAGTCCGAGATCTATATGAGACTCACAACTCGTGTAAAAATATGTCACAGCCAAATGAAACATAATGATGCTTCATGATAATGGGGCGGTCTCATAAACAAGGTCAATGCATATACATAATAAAAATAATCACGACGATACCGTCGCTGTACCCAAGTTTTTTTGGATGCGTATTTTATATAACAGTTAAAATATATGAGCTAATGATAGAAAATAAAGATGCATGCAACATATGTAATATGAATAACAGTACAATGGCAAGGTATACTTGCCTGACAAGAAATCTGTATAGTGTAAGCGTCCAAATATCAAGGACACAGAATCAGGAACTAAGGCCTCCGAACAAACGTCTTCGGATGCTGAAATAGACATCACCAACGTTTCCGAAATCAGCGAGATAGCTAAAAATCACTATCCTTTCATCCAATTTGGACACAGGGGCAAAATGGTAATTTTAGATCAAAGTGGGGTCCACGTGTGGCCCACTTTGCATCGAAAAGCGTGCCAGGGGTAACGATCTCTAAATGGGACAAATTATAGGTCAAACAAATTCTAAAAGTCAGTACGAACTCAACGGTATGTCCAAATGTGGATTTCGGTGAGCCGATCACAATTTTGCCCAAAAAGTCAACCGTAGGGCCCGCCAATAGGCGACTTGGTCAACTATCTCAGAATTGCATAAAAATTGGGTCACAGGACCAGCGCGATACCACGAGTCCAGTGGTGCAAGTTTTGTCGTATTATGACGAGCGTGCACTAAATGGCGCAGGGTTTTGCAAATGTCGCGGTACGGGGAATTTTCGCGGATACGGGCTGATTCCGACGCACACACGCGTCCGAATCAGTTTTCGCAAAAGCTCACACGTCTGGGTATACCATGCGCACTTTTTGGTATACTTGGTATACGACGGGATGGTCCCGTTTGGCGGGGCGTGCTCCGTATCGTAATATCTAGAAATTGGAAAAAACAGGTTTTTGGAATTTTCTATCTAATTTAATTCTACACACAACAACTAATAAATTAATGTATTTGACTAGAAATAATCTAGGTTAGTTGGTCTTCGCATACCAAAAAGAAAAACCAAATTCGGATATCTGTGGTGGGAGATACGAGTCCGTGAACTTGGGTAGTTACCGCAGTTTTCTGCGATCCAAAAGTTATCATTTTTTGCCAACTTGGTCGTTGTTTTCGTCTAGGGTTATGCACTGTTCGAGGTCAACTAATATGCAGATATGGAAGGGTGTTAGGTCATGAAAATATCGATGAAAGTAGGGTCGAGTTTGGTCGAGCGAGGGCACGGGAATCGGGGCGTGAACACAGGTAAGTTGCTGACTTCCTGCTGTGTAACTCAGTCGTGGCGCGGTTGATGCGGGGGAACTCCGGGCGGCTGAAGGCGGCTCTAGGGTGATGGTCCGGCGCCGGTCTCGTGGTGGCGCATCGCAGGAAAGGTGAATATTAGGGTTAGGGTTTGGGATATATATATATATATATATATATATATATATATATATATATATATATATATATATATATATATATATATATATATATATATACTGGATGGGCGTCGGGTTTGTCTCGCGCGGGTGAAGGAATACATGCAAGTTGTTGTTCGTTTGGCAGCTGCAGCTGTTGTTTATTTTGGTAAGGGGTAGAACTAGCGGGTGCGGGCTAGGGAATTAGGATATCGGGTTTGGGTAGTATTTAGGGTTTGGGTTTGATTCATTTAGAATTTCTTTATTCTTTTTTTTTATTTCTATTTCTTTCTTTTTCTTTTTCTTTTTCTATTCCTTTTTATTTCTTTCTAATTCTTTTACTAAACTTTATATATCTCTCTCTCTCTATATATATATATATATATATATATATATATATATATATATATAAAATTCTAGATTTTTATATTGGTGCATACAATAAATCTACTCAGCTGTCCAAATGGTCTCCTACATGGAAATAATTAAGTAAAATTACGGTTGCTCCCTAAAACCTCTAAATGCACAATTACCTAAAAATAAAAATTTAATAAATTCTATTTCTTCTATTTAGCTAATAATATCATTAAATCAATTAAATAATTAATTAAATAATTAATACAATTTTTTTTAAGGTTAGGGGTTTTACAAACGGATCGCCACTTGCTAGCAGACTTGGATAGCTTAGGCATCGAGGTTATTATTCCAGGAGTGGAGACACAAATGATGGACATGTAGATTTAGTCTAGATTGATGGACAAAATTCGAGAGACGCAGTATCAGGATGAGAGTATGCGAAGCATCAAAGCTCAGGTGCAGTCATGACTGTTAGAGGACTTCACTATTGCAAATGATGGTTCATTGAGGTACGTGACTAGGTTATGTGTGCCTAGTGGTGACCTACAAAAAAAGATCATATAGGAGGCTAATTGTTCCAATTATTCTATAAATCTAGGAGCTAACAAAATGTACAAGGACCTGAGGGACAGGTGTGGTGGTATGGGATGAAGGGAGAGGTGGAACGATTTGTCTCTAAATATCTAGTGTGCCTGCAGGTCAAAGCAGATAGACAAAGACTAGGAGGGTTGCTCCAACCACTATCGATTCCTGAATGGAAATGGTAATATATCACGATGGATTTTGTTCCGAACTTCCACGCACTCCAGGAGGAAAGGACGCAATTTGGGTCATCGTTGACAGGTTGACCAAATCAGCCCACTTTTTGCCCTTTAAAGTGAGATTGTCCACAGAGAAGCTCGCCAATTTATATGTAAGACAAATCTTCAGGCTGCATGGAGTTCTAGTAAGTATCATCTCCAATTGTGATAGCATATTTATATCCCACTTTTGGAGGAGTTTGCAGGCTAGCTTTGGTACCCAACTCAAATTTAGCACTGCTTACTACCCTCAGACGGATGGAAAGTTAGAGAGGACTACTCAGACGCTCGAGGATATGCTTCAAATATGTGTACTAGATTTTGGTGGTTCGTGGGAGGGACCATCTTTACCTGGTAGAGTTTGAGTACAACAATAGCTACCAGGCCAGTATCGAGATGTCTCCTTTCGAGGCTCTGTACGGTAGGAGATATCAGACTCCATTATCTTGGGACAACGTAGGCGAGAGAGCACTTTTTGGACCAGTTATGATAGTTTATGCTGCAGAAAAGGTGAAGCAGATTAGAGAAAGACTTCATGTGCCCCAGGACAGACATAAGCAGTGGGCCGATAGCCACCGGAGACCGTTAGAGTTTGAGGTATAGATCTATCTATTTCAAAGTTGTTATGCCCTTAGATTATGGGTTAAGTTTCTATTTTGGCCTAGGTTGGTAATTTGGTGTCCTTGAATATTTTATTGACACGTGGTACGATTTATGTTAGTGGAGGTGGGAAGCTTAGTCCAAGGTTCATCGGAACCTTCAATATTTTAGAGAAGGTTAGTATTGTAGCCTATCGACTGGACTTACCGCCTATATTGGAAGGAGTACACAACGTGTTTCATGTGTCACAGCTGAGACGTTATATGGAAGATCTTAGCCATGTACTAGACCATTCAGAGTTCGAGGTTGGACCAAGTCTCCATTATTCGGAGCATCCGGTAGAGATCCTAGATCGCAGGGAGAAGGTGCTTCATAACTAGACGATTCTATTGGTTCACGTCGCTTGGCGGCATCACTCTCCCGGCGAGTCTACTTGGGAGAGAAAATATGAGATGCCTGAGCGTTACCCCTATCTTTTTACACCATGATATATTTTTTCTTCTTTTACTAGTTCTACCTTAAATTTTGAGGATGAATTTTTTTTGAGGATAGGTTTGTAGCACCCACTTCCCGAATATGCTAATAATAATATGTTAAACACTAGAACCATGGTACTCAATGAAGCTCATTCTAGGGTTTGGAACCATGGTTAGATCATTAGAAATTTTCTAGGAATTTTTTGTAATTATTAATAAATAAAGTCTATTTTACTAATACTTTTAAGAATAAACTAAAAACAGAAAACTGATTTTTCCATATTTTCTGGGAAGAATAAACCAAAATTGACCCCAAATAGTATTTTAGGGTTCAATATTCTATTTTATATTTTTTGAAAATTTTCCATATTTTCTAGAAAATTTTATTATTTATTACTATTTATTAAACTAAAAACTGATTTAAAAACATTTTTCTGAAAAAACCCGAAAAGAATAAACTTTGCCCAGTTAGCAGACAACCGAGTTCACTTGTCAGCCACCGTAGGGGCGCGAGTGCTAGTGGACTGGGTCCCTGAACCGACTCTGGAGCCGAGATGATCTGAGTCTAAGTCGAAACTTGGACTTATCCAATCCGACTTCACTGCTAGCCATCGAATCCTGGGCGGGATCTGATAGGATGATGACACATTTCATCCTTCTGAGCTACGACTCTCTTTGACCCTATATATATATATATATATATATATATATATATATATATATATATATATATATATATATATATAGAGAGAGAGAGAGAGAGAGAGAGAGAGAGAGATTAGGGTTTTTTATGTGGACTTATTTATTTCGAGGAGAGAGAAAGAGTTTGAGGGAGTTGCTCCTAGGTCCGATCTAGGGTTCGTTCGACTTCACGAGGCCATTGCTCCTAGGTCCGATCTCCAAATGCTTCCTTGTTTCTTGCGTTGGAACCGATTTGAGGTATAGCTTTTGAATATCTAATTTGTTTTCATAAATTCTGAACCTATATTTTTGAAAAATTCGTAGAGAGCTAGTTGTCCAAAATCTGACATGTTATGGTATTTTCGAGATTTCGGGAGATCTCGAACTCGAAATCGTGAACCGCTGGAATTTTTGGAAAGATGATATGATGAAACTCTATAAAATTATATTTTTAGAATGTGAAATATAATTTTAATCTACTATAAAATTTGTGCAACCTAGATGTAGTTAAGGAACCGACAAACTATCATCTGAGTGCCAAATCAGCCATAACTTTTTACCAACTTATGAGTTTGTGAAACCGTCAATTCCAACATTCAAGTAACACCAAAATCTATAAAAATCTACACAAAAATCTAGATTTTATATTGGTTGACATTTTGGTCAATACGATGTTTGGTTTTCCTGCCACGGTCTCAAGTTAGCAAATTCAGTTATTTTGGACAAAAATTGAGATTTAATCTAAAACATAGAATAATAGAATTAAGATATTAGACTAATTAATTTAGAATTAAATAAATTATCTTTTGACGTGGTAATTCGTACTATATAGGCAATTTGGACTCTGATTTGGAACCTAATTCGTACCACAGCTAAGGACCACAGGCAAGTATATTTTCGTGATTACTTTCAGTACTTGATAGTATCTATAATGCATGCTTAGTATTAATTATTTTATCCTTGACACTCGTTACACGGATTAGTAAATAGTGGATTCTTGTATGAGATGTGTGGCCTTCTGGACTATTGTTAATTTCTTCATATTTTGTTCGGAATCCATGTTGTACTAATTTAGAGGGAAAATACATAGTGGACGTACGAACTACCCTTTTCATCCCATGGTCTTACTGTAATAATAGTACCCATGCACGACACGTATGGTTTGCCAGATTTTACCCTTAGCCATTCACATGTCGACAAGGTATTTTAAATTACGTAGATTAGTTTATTCCTATTAGTTTCTCCCATACTTGTCGTTATTTTCTATGAACGCTTGCGATTATTGTATATCTTTGCCATAACATAATTTCAGCATTTAGTTATTCTGGTTGCCTTATTGGAATTTTACTTTTGTTGCCATCATATATTCTTTACTATTTATTGTCTTATAGCTCCTACCATGTGTTGGAACTATTTTTACTATGATGTACTCGTTCCAATCCTGACTGGATAATCATATTTTAGGTGACAACGACGAGGATGAGATCCCTACATATTATGGACCGTATGTTGGTAACATAGCTGAGCCTGATCTTGCCCTTCAGGATGATCATGGAGAGTTAGCAGCTCACACAGCGGCTGCGATTAAGTAGTTTAGTAAAGTAGTTTGTTCTAGTTGGCGGGTTTGGACCGAATTGTTCTCCACGATTTCTAGTTATATTTTGGATATTATTAGTTAAAAATTTAGTAATATTTGGGAGACTCTTTGGACCCACTTTTGAGACTATTATTTTCTTATTATCTCTGGTGCCTTTATTTAATTTAGTGCCTATGATTGAGTATAGTATGGATTTGTATATATGTTGTGAGTTGTAGATTATATTTATGGCTTATTGTACAATATTCTACCGTCGATACTACGGTGTAGGTTGGGCATGCCTATGACTTATGTCCAATTTTAGGGTATGGGTCTGACACTTTGTTGAAGAATATGGCCGTTCGAGTAGGGATCTCCAGATTCTCCAAATTTGGAATTGAACGGCTGTGGAGATGGTGGCGACAGCTTCGAGGAAACTTCCTACCAAGAATTATGGCGGATCGAGCACGACTTTCCATAGGCTCCCTGAACTGGATTGTAACTTGGCTTTGATACCAATTATTATGTCCCATATCTAATTATCCGACCATTGCTGAGAGCTAATGAAAGCTTGAAACTAATCAAAGAAAAATTTACAAAGAAATCAAAGAAAACAAGGAATTTGATGTAAATTTCTAGGTTTCATAGATATAAAGGAACAAGGAAAGTACAGGGATAATGTAAGTAAACTACTGTTAAAGAAATTGGTAACTAAAAATGACATACTCAATTCTTTGATGCCTCTCTCTCTCTCTCTCTATATATATATATATATATATATATATGCTCCCTTATATACTGAAATTACAATTACATTAATTCTATTATTTTACTTAACAAAAACCAACTAAGATTAATGAAAATAACTGAAACTATAATGAATGATTATCTGAGTTGGCCCCTTTTGCTAGCTGGCTTGCTGAGTTGGTAGCTGACTTTACTAAGTTGCTACTCTGGACTGTTATCTCAGATGTATGATACTACTTGTCATACAGATACTTCATATTTCCTGGGACGAGGGGTTCTTCACTGAGTGTGTTACACCTGATACTACCTGGAATTGAAGCCTCTTTACTGAAAGAACTTCTGTATTGGTATTACTAAGCTCACTGAATTGGAAATAGGTCGTATCAGGGAAGGACTATAAGGAACCCAATTTTAGCCATAATTGGTGGAAATAAGCAAGGACCCTAATTTCTGCATCTGTGAACTAAAATTTTCCAAATTGAAGGGTGAAATCACCCAAAAAAAAAAATCTAATTTTAGCCACAACTTACCGTCTTCTCCGTCATTCTCGTCTTTCTCCTCTTCGTTTGTGTCGACTTAGGCTTCAAGGTCTGTCATGACCCACAACCGGTGTAGGGATGCAAGTCAGGAACAACGTCTAGCCTACATCGCAAAATCGATGCTAGAACGCGGTTGGGGTAATCTATCTAGCAATATAATAAGCCACCAATAATATTAATATACTCAATCATAGATCTAAGATAGAGAATAGCACGAATATGATAAAATAATAGAGTAGTCACAATATAACTCATGAGTCAAAATAGTAATATCGATGAGTCAGAGAATACTAAAAGTAAGCTAGAGACAAATCCAGTACAAGAGAATAACTAAGAAGCTACAAGTCCTGGGTTATCTGTCTCAGCCGGAATTCTGAACAAGGGTCTCTGACTCTAAGCCTACAATATCCTTAGGCCCGTAATGAGTAGGGTACCACTTCTCAGTGTCATCTGGGAAAAATATATCTAGTCAGAAAAGGAGCAGAGTACATCTCTAACAGCAGTTCTAATCAATAATATAAACTATGTAACAGTAAATAGATATGAATATACAAGATGCAACAATAGATATACAGTAAAGGAAATACTGAAAATAAATACAAGAATGAACAATATGACAATGAACAAGAATACTAATGACTAAGTGAGTGAGTACTAGCTTTAACATATGATCGGCTTGGGAACTTGCACAAGGATAAAGGCCTGGCTAGTCATACGTGCGATGTATGACCAACACTCACAAGGAACAAGACATACACAAGGAGGGTATGATCATAAATCTACACTAAAATACTCTCCACCCCCGACTGGTATAGTGGATCCAACCATGGTATGCTATGGCACAGGATTCTCTAGGAAGGTAGCAAGTCTCCCCGAGAATCAGTGTCTGTACATGTACACGAAGAACAAGGAACAAAGCTTGTAAAAGATACACCAGATATACCAAGGAATAATATCTCATGACGAGACTCGGATATACTAATCTGTGTAACCATCGTGTCAAAAAATAAAGGATATCTACACTAGATACAAGGTACATAGAGGATATCATAAATGAAAAACTAAGAATGTACTCGCTTGAATTCTGGTGAACAGTATTATAGATGTCAGGTACGGTGCCTCAAAGACCTAGATATGGAATATAATATCAATATAAGGTTTCAGAAAAAAAATAAGTTAAACTAGTCAACATCTAGGTCAAAAAGTTATTTCTAAGTCAAAATAGTCAAACTAGGTCAACTCTAAGTCAAACCAGTCAAACTTGGTCAAACTACCTATTTCTAGGTTGCATGAGTCTATCTTTAGGATATTGGGTTCATACACTAAGAATCTATGCCACACTAGTTAAATCTAAGATACTATAAACACACTAAGATACCGTATCTCATGATACGTAACCAATTAGATATATAATTACCATATATGCATATCCAATCAATATTAAATACACTAATCCTAATCATAAATGCTAAGTGGATACCTTGGCTTTGAACCAATGCGGTAACGCACCACTATACCCCCATCTAGATACCCAACTCAAATATCTTGGATATCCTCAATACCTTGACACTTACCTTGGTATCTCAAGGTAATGTCACTCTAGTATATATTAGCTAACCAATCTAACTATATACTAATAGGTATATATCAATCTAATATAACTTCTAGTATGTACTTATACCAACTACTAGTATATACTAAATATCCAACTACTCTCTAACTACTAAAGCAAATAATACATACACACACACACACACACACACACACACATATATATATATATATATATATATATATATATATATATATATATATATATATATATATATATAAAACTTAGAGATACACATAAGAGATATAGATAAATAGAAACTAATCTAAACTAGATACTACTAACTATATACTAGCTACTAACCAAAAGAACTGCTATGGTTGCTGTTGTTGTTCCTGCTATGGTTGATGTTGTTGTTCTTGCTATGGTTGCTGTTGTTGTTCCTGTCCGAGCCCGCCCTTGCACACACATAATCCTCATACCTCTATATACATATATACATGGATACCTCTATATATATATATACATAGGTATACACTTATATATATATATATATATATATATATATATATATATATATATATATATATATATAGACTCCAAAGTAACCATACCTTCATCTATACCAATATCTATATATAATCATACACACATATATATATATATATATAGATATGTACAAACATATATGCACTAATAAATATAGTATTATATATATATATATATATATATATATATATATATATATATATATCATCACATACACATATACATATATATAACATACATGTATACATATATCATATCTATTCAAATAGCTATATATACAGATGTATATCTACATATATATAAACACATATGCATATAGATACTTAATACACTAGTATATCCACATCTACATACATATATCCATACATATATATACATAGCTATCTATATACATATATAGAACACTATATACATATACATATGAATACATATGTCACAATTAGCTAAAAATAATGGAATTTGGATCTAGAAATGTAACACAATAAACACGTGGAGTGCATCGCACCCGTATCATACTAGATCTATGATACGCTTTCGATACAAGTTCACCACACAATCAAACGTATCCCGAAGGATACGAGCAAGTCTAAATTACTATTTATGAACAATACGAAGAGTAAATTACACAACTATGCGTCCATATCAAAATATGACATGCACAAAGTCCTGTGTCGGTAGAAAATCCCCCAAATTAATACGTATCACCAAATTATTGGGATACGACCCATACGTATCCAATTATGGACACTGTACTCACCACAAACAAACAAAAATATGTCAATTTGGTTTATATGACCAACTGACAAACACAACAAGTGTCAATCTCGGAATTTCTCCAAAATTGACACAAAAAGTACCATAACTTTCTCCATAGGCCTCCTATGAACCTAATTTTAATTTCTATGGGTAGCCTATGTATATGGGGTAGTTTCTCATGGCTAAATCTTAGATTTAGAACCTAATTAAAGGGAAAAAACTGAATTATATCTATTAGAAGATGGATTCCTAATATAATCTCCAAATTTGATGAAATTGGCCTTCAACTTGTAGATCCTTGCTCCTCTTTGTAGATCATTTTTTCTCCTTTTAAATCTTTCTCTACTAGACTCCAATGGTTATTTGAGAAGAAATTGGAATAAATTTTGGTAGAAAAATGATGTGGGAATGAAGGAATTTGGTTGAGAGAAAATTCTAGATGTAGATTTGAAATAAAAAAAGGAAATTTTTTCCCCTCTTTTAATATAGACCGCCCCCCTTAACCCCCTCCCCAAGTTACTATACAAAGTCTAAAATACCCCTTGGGGCCTCTCATAAAGAAATAATTAAGGAGAGAAGGTTCTAGTCTAATGGGTTTAATTTAATTAATTATCCTCCTAATGAATGAGCTTCTAAATTGGCTCAATTCTATATTTGCAAATGTTGGTCCATGGGTCTAAACTAAACTATTTAGGTCTACTAACATAAGTCCAAAATAATAATCTAACATCTAACAATAATTAAATAATACAATAAATAATTATACAATATGCTATTTAATTAATTATGAAATGACCAAAATATCATCTTCTAGAAAATGTGGTAGTGACAAGTCTATCCCCCTTAAAATAATTTTGTCCTCAAAATTCAAAGACGAAAACTACCCCCATAAATTAAAACAGAACAAAATAGAAAAGAACAGAACATAACTAGGAAAAAACATACCTCAAGGCACAAACAAATATGGGTAACGCACTCGCATTTTATCCTCTCTCTCCCAGGTAGACTCCCTCGGAGAGTGATGCCTCCATGCGACGCATACCAAAAAAATAGTCTCGTTCCTCAGCACCTTCTCTCTCTGATCCAAAATCTCATATGGCTTCTCTGGATAGCTAAGAGTAGGGCCCCCCTCTATCTCTGAATGATCCAACACGTGATTAGGATCAGCCATGTACCATCTTAACTGCGACACATGAAACACGTTGTGCACTCCTTCCAATGTAGGTGGCAAATCTAGTCTATAAGCAACTTCACCGACCCGCTCAAGAATAGTGAAAGATTCAATGAATCACGGACTAAGCTTCCCACCTCTACCAAAATGAATCGTGCCTCGTATCGGAGAAATCCTCAGAAATACCAACCTCCAACCTAGAACAAAACACAACCTTAAGAACTTAATCTATAATAAACAACCAATATCAAGAACAAAACAAAAATCTAAACTATACCTCAAACTCCAATGGTCTTCGGTGGCTATCGGCTCAATGCCACTGTCTGTCCTGCGCCACTCGAAGTCTGTTTCTGATCAGCTTAACCTTCTCCACTGCATCCACAACCATCTTTGGCCCTAGCAAAGCTCTCTCTCCAATATCGTCCCATGACAACGGAGTACGACATCTTCGACCATACAGAGCCTCAAATGGTGATATCTCTATAATAGCCTGGTAGTTGTTGTTGTAAACAAACTCTACCAAATGGAGATGGTCCTCCCAAGAACCCCCAAAATCTAGTACACAAGTGTGCAGCATATCATCGAGAGTCAGAATAGTCCTCTCTGTGTGCCCATTTGTCTGGGGGTTATATGCAGTACTGAACTTGATCTGGGTGCCCAAACTCACCTGCAAACTCCTCCAGAAATGAGAAGTGAAATGACTATCCCGATCCAAGAATATGCTGATGGAAACTCTATGTATCCTGATGATCTGCCTCACATATATCTCTGCCAGCTTCTCCGTAGACAAACCCACCTTGAAAGGCAAAAAGTGGGCCAACTTGGTCAACCTGTCAACGATGACCCAAATTGTGTCTTTCCTTCCTGGAGATCGTGGAAGTCCGGACACAAAATCTATAGTAATATGCTCCCACTTCTACTCTAGAATGGGTAATGGCTGAAGTAAACTACCTGGCCTCTGCCTCTCGGCTTTCACCTGCTGGCACACTAAGCATCTGGATATAAACTATGCCACTTCCCTCTTCATGCCATACCACCACACACTCTCTCGCATATCTCGATACATCTTGTTGGCACCTAGATGAATGGAATACTGAGAGCGATGCACTTCCTGCAATACCTTCTCATGCAGCTCCCCACTAGGCACACACAATCTAGTACCATGCCGCAAGGAACTATCCTCAGCAATGGTGAAATCATCCTCCAATCCTGCTCTCACCTGAGCCCTGATGCTCCTAAGAGATACATCCTTATACTGGGCTACCTTGATCCTATCCATCAACTCTGAGTGTATCTGCAACCCCCACATCTGCATAGCAAAACCAGGAACTATCACCTCAATGTCCAAGCTCTCCAAGTCCTCCAATAAATATCGATCCTGCATTAAGAACATAGCTACCGGATACCTGCTCAAGGCATCGACAACTACATTATCTTTTCCAGGATGATACTGCAAAAATATGTCAAAATCCTTTATCAGTTCCAACCACCGACGCTGCCTCATGTTTAACTCCTTCTGCATGAAAATGTACTTCAAGCTCTTATGGTCTGTAAAGATCTTCACACGCTCTCCGTATAAATAGTGTTTCCACTACTTCAAGGTAAAGATGACTGCTGCCAACTTTAAATCATGGGTAGGATAGTTCTTCTCATAAGGACGTAATTGCCTAGAAGCATAGGCAATCACTTTTCCATTCTGCTGAAGAACATAACCCAGACCTTTTCCCGATGCATCACTATAAATAATAAAATCTCCAGACCCTGATAGCAATGTCAAAATAGGAGCAGACATCAACCTCTTCTTCAATTCCTTAAAAGCAACCTGGCAGTCCTCTGTCCAAACAAACTATACATCCTTTCTGGTGAGTCTAGTCATCGGCTTAGCAATCCTCAAAAAATTTTGCATAAACTTCTTGTAGTAGCCTGCCAATCCCAAGAAACTCCTGATCTCTACTACTGAACTCGGGGTCTTCCAAGACTCCACTGCTGCGATCTTCTTCGAATCCACTGAAATTCTATCACCAGTCATAATATGTCCCAAGAACTCCACCTTGTCCAGGAAGAACTCACACTTGGACAGCTTTCCATACAGCTTCTCCTTCCTCAGCACATCCAATACAATCCGCAAATGCTCCTCGTGCTCCTCCGGTATCTTCGAATATATGATATGTCATCGATGAACACCACCACGAACTGGTCAAGGTACTGATGGAACACCTTGTTCATCAAATTCGTAAATACCATCGGGGCATTAGTTAACCCAAACGACATCACCATAAACTCATACTGACCATACCGAGTTCTAAAAGCAGTCTTCGGTATGTCCTCCGGCTCACTTTCACCTGGTGGTAGCCTGATCTCAAGTCTATCTTAGAAAATATCTTGGCACTACTCAACTGATCGAACAAGTCATTAATCCGTGGCAAAGGATATTTATTCTTGATAGTGAGATTATTCAATGCCCTGTAATTAATGCACAAGCGCACAAATCCATCCTTCTTTGGTACAAACAATATCGGGGCTTCCTACGTTGAAGAACTCAATCTGATAAACCCCTTATCCTGTAATTCATCCACCTGCTTTTTTAGCTCCACCAGCTTGTTGTTGTTTACTCGATAAACATGCTGTGAAATTGGTTCTGCACCTGGCACCAAGTCTATAGAGAATTTAACATCTCGATCTGGCGGCAATCCTGATAATTCCTCAGGAAACAAATCCAAGAACTCTGCTATCAACGGATGCGGCAACTCCTTGTCTTCCACCATAGCTCCACAGATAATGCCTTCTCCCTGCTCGACAACTCCTCTAGCAAACTCAAACTCTGGTTCTCCTGGTGGACCAAACAAAACTCTACCTCCTCTACAATCTATACTAGCACGGTGCCTACTTAACCAATCCATCCCGAATACAATATCGTAACTCGGAAGTGGCATTACAAGTAGACACGCTGTCACGACCCGCACCTACGCCGCAGTATCGACGGTAGAACGCTGTCTTAGTCAACTATACTATCTAATTATCTTACAAAATGCGTAATCCTCCAATAATATCTCAACTCCAAGAAGAGAGTAATCAACTTAATTCAACACAATACTCAATCATATTTCTATGGCACGAGAAGATATCCCAAAGGTCTAATATAACTATGCAGTTAATATAACAACAACAAATAAAAATAATATCCAAACACAAATATATGCCGGAAACAAATTCGATGCCAAAATGCTAAAAATAACTAACTATACTAACTAGTGAACCCGGCTAAATTTCTTGGCAGTCACTTTAAAACTAGTGGGTCCAAGTCTGCACCATCTATAGGCTGAGGTTCGTAGTATATCAGACACTAATCTTCCGGATCCTCTAAAAAATGGCTTTTAGTCAGGAATAGAGCAAAGTACAACCCAATGGCAGTTCCAATTAATTGATAAAAACTATAAAGCAAAAATATAGAGGATGCTATCTACGACGAGAATATAACTGATAATCAAGAACAATGAGAGAATAGGCAATACTAGCAACATAATATAAATCAATGCTTACAAGAATAAAGGAATAAACTATAATATCAAAAATAGAACAAGGTAATCAATGAACTGAATAATGGAATCTACAATAACTATGTGTTTTGAGACACTAACTAAATATGTGATCGGCCTGGGAGATTCAATGATTACACTAAGGAGCTAACTCAACCATACGTGAATTACATGGTTAGTTAGTAGCCAATGATTACACTACTAGTCGATAGTTTCTTGATCACATATTTAATTGGTATTTTTCCCGCCCCGACGGATATGATGGATCGAATCATGACACGTCACTAGCCAATTTATCCAATGTTTAATCTACAATATTCAATGCTACAATATTCAATGTTATCCAATACCAACAAGGACAGTATCCGATACCATCTCCATAATCAAGGTAATATTCCATGACTGACGATCCAATAACAATACTAATCCGTGTACTATCGTGTCAAGAATCATAAGTAACATTTCTAAATACTTGAATTATAGTGGTAATCAAATAATAAAAACTATCAGAGAATATACTCGCCTGTGGTCCAGAGCAAATGATAAAAAATAATGTCCGAACTGGTGTCACGGACCTATATATGGAATATTGTATTAATACAAGTTTTTTGGAAGAGAAATAAATTAAACTAGTCAACTTCTAGGTCATAAAATCATTTCTAAGTCAAAAGTCAAACTAGGCAATTCTAAGTCAACTATAGTCAAACTATGGTCAACTACCTATTTCTAGGTTGCACGAGTCTAACTCAAAGATATTGGGCTCACACACTATGAATCTAGGCCATACAAGCAACATCTTAGGATACTAAGATACCGTATCTCAGGATACGCAAACAAGGGATAAATATAACACATATGTACATATCAAACAATATTATATATATATAATCCTAATTACAAATGCTAAATGGATACCTTGGTTTTGAACCAACTTGGTATCGCAATACTAAACCTCTATCTTGATACCCAAACCCAACACCTTGGGTATCCTTAATACCTTGGCATTTACCTTGGTATCTCAATGTAATGTCACTCTAGTATATATATATTAACTATCCAACTATAACTATAACTACCATGTATTTAGTATTTATACAATACTATATACCTTATTTTAGTCACCTTAATACCAACCCATAATTAGTTTATAACTATCCTATTACTATGCCAATACCTATTACTCATACCTTGGTATCTCTTAATATTTACCTTGGTATCTTAAGGTAATTGCCAAAATCTTTATATTTATATACTAACTATTCATCAATAACTATATGTATACATATATCAATCCAATATAACTTCTAGTATGTACTAAATAGAATAAATACTAACTACCAACTACACACTAAATACTAATACATATATACGTACATACATACATACCTACAAATATATAATATATATAACTAAAGCTACTCATAACAATAGATAACTAAAATATACTAACTATTCCAATAATATTATATGCTACAACTAAATATATTATACATATAGTATACTAAAGCACAATTAGAAAATTAGGAACATATATACGTATATGTTAATTACCATATATATACATATATATATATCTATATATATATAAATATCTAAAAACTGCCAAACTCTCGCTAAAAATCTGGCCCGCTGTCGCTGAAGACAGCTGTGGATACTGATATACTGCTGTTTTAGTGACAGTTTTCTGCAATGTCGCTAAAAACTGTGACTAAAGCTCCTGATACGCTGCTGTTTCAGCGATAATTTTCGGCAACTGTCGCTGGCTGCTGTCGCTGCTTCCCTGCTGCCGTTGCTGCTGTGTCACTGCTGTTGTGACGGTCGCTGTTGCGATAAATGTTGCTGTTGCTAATGCTGTCCTGCTGCTGTTGCAATAAGCGCTGCTGCTGCTATTGTCCTAATTCTTGCTGTCGCTATAAGCGCTGTTCTGCCCTTATCTCTAATATATATATAAATCCAATATATATATATATATATATATATATATATATATATATATATATATATATATATATATATATATATATAATATATATAACACATAATATAAATAGATATTAATATACATATAACTACAATATATATAACTTATGATTATATAAAATACATACATAACTCTCTACAACATATATATATATATATATATATATATATATATATATATATATATATATATATATATATATAGTAACATATGTATATATAACACAATATCTAATTACATATATATAGCTTACAACTTATAATATATACATATGTACACCATAATACATATTACAATATTGTATTATATATATATATATATATATATATATATATATATATATATATATATATATATATATATATATATATATATATATATATATATAGCTACAACTATATAAAATATATGTATATAGTAAATACATAGTAACATACATACATATACATAGTAATATATACATACACAATATATAATATACACCATATAAATATATAATAATATATGATATAACTATATAAATAGCCACATATAATTATCTACTTAACAATTATATATCTCTACATTACTACAATATATATACATACTTACATGTAGAAGAATAGCTACATAACAATATATACACATATAGTATATACATAGATATATAGATCTAAGACACAATATTACATAGATATAAATACACATTAATGTATATATATATACATATATATAATTACATCTCTCCATAAATAAGAACATAAAAGAAATAGATCTATAATTTAAATTGTACAAACACATGGAACGTATCACCCTGTATCCCACTAGATCTAGGATACGCATGCGACACGAGTCCACCACACATCCAAACATACCCCGAAGGACACGAATAAGTCATATATATTATTTATGAACAATACGAAGAGCCAAATATAAATCTACGTGTCCATGTCAAAATGTGACATGCTCAAAGTCCCGTGTCGGAGAAAAAACTCCCAAATCAACACGTATCACCAAATTGATGGGATACGACCTATACGTACCCAATTGTGGACACGACACTAGCCCCAAACACACAAGCTCATGCCAAATTGATCTATAGGATCAATTGACACACATAATAAATGTCAATCTCGGAATTCTCCCAAAATTGACATAAAAAGTACCATAACTTTCTCAATAGGCCTCCTATGAACACAAAACCAAATCCTATGGGTAGCCTATGCATATGGGTTGAATTTTCATGATTAAATATCAGATTTAGAACCTAAATTAAGGGGAGAAACTAAATTGTACCTATTGGAAGATGGATTCCCAATGAAATATCCAAAATTGGTGAAATTGGCTTCCAACTTATAGATCCTTGCTCCTTTTTGTAAATCCTTGCTTCCTTCTTCTAGATTCTTGTTCTTCTAGCCTCTAATGGTGATTTAGGAAAGAATTGAGTGGAATTTTGGTAGAGATTTGATAGAATTTGGTTGAGGAAAATTCTAGATCTAGATTTGGAATAAAAAATAAGGAGAGAGTAAGTTTTTATCCCCTTTATATAGGCCTCACTTGCCCCCTCCCTCAAGCTACTATATAAAGTCAAAAATACCCCTTGGGTTCTCTCATAAAGAAATTAATTAAGGAGGAAAAGTTCTAGTCTATTGGGTTCAACTTAGTTAATCATACTCCTAATAAATGAGCTTCTAATTATTGGGCTCAAATCTAACTAAAATTAAATGTTGGGTCCATGTATCTAAACTAACTAGTTAGGTCCACTAACACAAGTCCAAAATAAATCTAACATGCTAACAATAAATAAATAATACAATAAATAAATATTTAACATTCACAATATTTAATTAATTATGAAATGACCAAAATATTCTTTCCTAGAAAATATGGTGGTGACAAGTCTACCCCCTTAGAATAATTTTATTCTCGAAATTCAAGGGTGATCGTACTCCTTTTAGGTCAAACCCCCAGCAATTATAGTCTAATAAGGTCTTATTTAAAATTACACAAAGAATAGTACTATGTAAAGAACAACATGCATGGTTATGGTCTCCGTCTGTCTTATTACTGTTGTCTCTGTCAGGGTATTCTATAGCTACACTAACTATATAACACAATCATCCAAAAGTTACTAAAGAAGCAATCAAAATAGATGGAAGGAACAGAAAGAAAGAACAAAACTCTCTAACACATCACCTGTAGTGTCACCCCCAGTCCCAAAATATCGAGGGACTAGACACGTGTCAATGGCCAGCAGCACACACTGATGGACAAACCCAATTTAATGGATCCATCAGGGCATACTTAAGCTGTAAAATAAGGTCTACTAAAACATGCCACCACTAATCTCATCCACAGAAGATAAATATGATCAACAGCAATAAGAAATAAAAAGCAACAACCAGTCTCAATAAAGTAAATCGGGGAACAACCCGATATAAATCTGATATAATGGTTCAACAGACCAAAACATAAATATCTGAATAAAGTAGATGCTGAGTATGGAACACAGATACTCAGGAAAAGTCTTCAGCTAATACCTCATCCTCGGAAAGCGGTACAGCTCCTGTATCAACTCCTGCTCCTGCTGCTGTCCCGTATACCTCGGAATAGATCTCATCTGCAAATCCTGGGGACATAATCCGGATCCAGGTCCTCAGGGGACATAGCAAGGTATAAGAATAACTCAAGCCAATAAATAAATGCAGTACAGCAATAAATAAAAACAATAGGATAAAATAGGTAACCAGCTAAGTGATATGCAAGTGAGAGTTTTAGTCATACTCGGGCTGAGACTACTATAGGCTCTGTGTCGGGGAAACCCATAGCAGCATTTGTATTACGACTCCAGTATATATGCCAAGGCAAGTAGTATCACGACTCCAGTATATGTGCCAAAGCACCTCCAGACAATAATATATGTAATATAATCAGCCTTCGATATGGTAATACTCTCCCCAGCTAATGTAATCACATGTCTCATGTCCACAACATCTCATGTACATGTCACACAAGATCATAGCTAATGCAACAAGTCATATAATATTTATGAATATAATGTCTATGTCATAAAACCTGTATCCTATACAGAATCACCCTGAATATCTCAGGAAAATTCTGTCTCATGAATAGTGTCAGGTATCCTGGGTTATGATGTACTTGATAAGACAAGTACGAGAATGTATAGGGTCTCGGTATCCCTGTCTAGGTGACATTACACAACTCCGCGTACGGTGTTGGCACCCGACTATTAATCAAACGCTAAGTAAGTCACACGGTCCTAGGTCGTATGTACAACAATATATAAATAAGTCAAGAAAATAAGTAGCAAAACTGCAGTGTTGGCAAGGTACACTTGCCTGGGGTTTGAATACCAACAGTTGTCCCTGTATCAGTGGATTCTGCAGGTACTCCTCCAAAAGCTGAAATAAACATCACCATCAGATTCAAAAAATATCAAATATCTAGAAACGTCTGTCCTTGAGTCCAATTTGGACACAAGAGCAAAAATCACAGTTTCTGGTCAAAGCGGGGTCCACATGTGGGCCGCTTCGCACCAAAAAACGTGTTAGAGCCAATGGTCTCCAAATTCGTCAAACATAGTGTCAACAAGTCCAGAACGATGATATGAACCCAACGGAACTTCCAGAATTGGATTTCGATGAGCCGATCCCAAAATCGTCCATCAAGTGGAGCCGCGGGGCCCACGATATGCGATTTTGTCAACATTCTTAGAATCGGACCAAACTTGGGTCACAGGACCAGCGTATTGCTATGAGTCCGATGGCGCAAGTTTTGTTTGAATCCGTCGTGTGTACACGAAGTTACAACGTATTTCAGAACAGACAGATACGGGGCGTTGTCGGCGGATATACGTTGTTTCCGGTGTGCACACACATCCAAATCAACTTCTGCGAAATCCCGCACGTCCGTATCAACGGCGCGCACCTTTCGGTGAAGATCGCGCACGACCAAGTCATCCCGTTTGGCGGGGCGTACTCAGTTTCGGGGGAAAATGGGATATTATTTTTCCTGTTTTTGGATCGCGGTTCTCGATCGCCACAGGATGCGACGCACCGAGCGGGTTGTACGGGCATCGAGAGGGTCACACAGCCTACGCGTCACAACTGACAAAACGGAAAATGGAGCAACAAGGAGAGAGAACGGTTTACCTGAACAGGGTTGCGTGGAAATTGAAATTCCCGTGTCCGTGAGTTGACATGACATACCGACACAGTATTGCTGTGTCCTGTGCTGTGTCCGGTACTGTGTTGTAGTTAGGGTTTCTGCTCGAGTCGGGGTCATCGGTCGGCGGGGCGGCCGGAGAGAGGCGGCGCTGCTCGTGGGGAGGCGTGGCGGGGCTCTGGTTTGTCGAGGCGGCGGGGACGAAGCCGAGGGGGTCATCGTCGAGGGTTGTTAGGGTGGGGCACGACGACTAAGGGTCTGGGAGTGAGGCGGAGGACGGAGGAGGGAAGGCTGAGCTCGCGCGGGGAGACGGGTGGTGGAGTTGGCCGGGGACAAAGTCGAGGGGGTCGTGGGCTCAGGGATGACGGCGGATCGAGGGGAGAGGGTCAGGCGAAGGGCGGCTAGGGCGTCGGGGTGGCTAGGGCTCGATCGTCGAGGGCTGGGCTCGGGGCAGCGGGGCTCGTGGTCGACGAAGGAGACAGAGGAGGGAGGCGAAGTCCGTTCTCAGGCGGATGGGAGGAGGTGGAGTCGGGGAAGGAGGAAGAGGGGAGAGGGTGGTGGTGAGACGGCGAGGCGGAGCTCACGACGGTCGAGGGGTTAAATAGAGGCGGAGCTAGGCGGATAGGTTTTCGATTAGGATTAGGGTTCTGGCGGGTTAATGGGTCCGGGTCGGGTTCAATCCGGATCCGACCCGATCCACTAATGTTTAAGTACGGGTTTGGGTAGGCGGGTTTCGGGTCGACGGGTGAGACCCGGATCTGACCCGCTGGGTTGGGTTCGGTTCAGTTTGGTTCTCCATGGTTCGGTTCGGGTTGGTTTGGTTTATTTTAAAATAAACCAAGTTTAATTCAGGGTTTACTATAAACTTGGTTTTTAGGGTTTTAAAAATACTTCCGGTGTCTAATAAATTTTCAAAAAATTATCCTATGTCTAGTTTTTCATTTCACACCCAAAAATATTATTTTTATAATATTTTAATATTAATTAACATTATTTAAAAATCATTTAATTATAAAATACCATAGTTTTAATTCCAAAAAAATTACAAAAAAATGTGTAAAATTTGTTTTTAAAAATTAAAAAAATCAGGGGGTTTACAATCTACCAAACTTAAAATAATTTCATCCTCGAAATTAAACTAGGGTAGGGCCTCTCTATCAAATCTCACTTGATTACAGTCTAAAGAATTTTTCTCAAGTGAACAGTGGGGTCTCTACCCAACTTAGAATTTATCCATCTATCATCTAAGGCTATACATCTAAGAAAGCTATGCCCCAAATTATTCAATCATGTTATTGAATCCTCAAAGTTTTTTTTTTACACCAAACATATCATCTATGATATGCCCTTAATTATTTATAAAAGATAGTCACCAAACAATGCGACTGGCCTGTGGGGTATATCTAGTACTATCTATATATCAAATTTATACCAAGCAAGATGTTTCGTCTTTCTGAAATAAGGGGAGACGAAGATCAATAATAAAGAGTTCAAGGGGGAGGTAATAGAATAGAAGTATCGGGATCAAGGCGTTTAAAGAATTCAAATGGGAATTGTCAAGACAGTTGTGGATTGAAATCATAATTTGGTAATTCCTATTCACATGCTCGCATCGGTACAATTATGTAGCAGATACGATATACTCAGACATATCTAGAGGGCAAGTACATTCGTCTACTAATCACTATATATCTCAATCCACGTACGATAGTTATGCGAAGGGGCAAACCAAGCGCACTATGGTTGATCAGACCGTAGTACACTGATTCTGAAATGTATCAGTGTGTTAACCCACTAATATATATATCATGATCAAGCTCGATAGAAGAGTAAGCTTGTAAAACTAGGCTATATTAGCAGCATAAGTCAAGGTAGTACAACAAATATAAGTACGCTAGATGATGATGAAAGGAGGTACAAATTAATTTAAGTTTATAAAGACAAAACAAATAAGCAATAATAATAAAAGACTTTACAATCTCTACAGTTATCATACAACCTCCTTGTCTAAGTTGCTAGTCGACCAAGTAGGACATGGACCTCTAAATTCTATCGTCTGAATAAATACTGTCGTCTTATGCATACAATTAATGTTATTCAGTTACACTTCAATAATGGGTCAAAAGACTATGTGATACTAGGGTGTGTCTATATTCTCGTTGTATTCTTAATAGGTATGCTACCCTAATTATTATCCTAATAATACGGGTTACTATATTCGAGTAGAAGGCTATACTCAAAGAACTATTAAGGAAGTATAGGAATCAAGCAGGATACAATTGTTCAAATAGAACAAATAGGAGGAAGATAAATCTTAGTCAATTATGGATAAGATCCTATACTCTAGTCCTATTTGCAGGCTTGTTCGGTACAGTAATGTAACCGAGACAATATGCTCTCGACCTACATGTGCCATCACAAAAATCATGTCACGCCCCAGTCCCAAAATATTGAGGGACTAGACACGTGTCAATGGCCAGCAGCACATACTGATGGACAAACCCAATTTAATGGATCCATCAGGGCGTACTTAAGCTGTAAAATAAGGTCTACTAAAACATGCCACCACTAATCTCATCCACAGAAGATAAATATGATCAACAGCAATAAGAAATGAAAAGCAACAACCAGTCTCAATAAAGTAAATCGGGGAATAACCCAATATAAATCTGATACAATAACAGACCAAAACATAAATGTCTGAATAAAGTAGATGTTGAGTATGGAACACAGATACTCAGGAAAAGTCTTCAGCTAACACCTCGTCCTCAGAAAGTGGTACAGCTCCTGTATCAACTCCTGCTCCTGCTGCTGTCCCGTATACCTCGGGATAGATCTCGTATGCAAATCCTGGGAACATAATCCGGATCCAGGTCCTTAGGAGACATAGCAAGGTACAAGAATAACTCAAGCCAATAAATAAATCCAGTGCAGCAATAAATGAAAATAATATAATAAACTAGGTAACCAGCTAAGTGATATACAAGTGAGAGTTTTAGTCATACTCGGGCTGAGACTACTATAGGCTCTGTGTCGGGGAAACCCATAGCAGCATTTGTATTACGACTCCAGTATATATGCCAAGGCAAGTAGTATCACGACTCCAGTATATGTGCCAAAGCACCTCCAGACAATAATATATGTAATATAATCAGCCTTCGATATGGTAATACTCTCCCCACCCAATGTAATCACACGTCTCATGTCCACAACGTCTCATGTATATGTCACGCAAGATCATAGCTAATGCAACAAGTCATATAATATCTATGAATATAATATCTATGTCATAAAACCTGTATCCTATACAGAATCACCATAAATATCTCAGGAAGATTCTGTCTCATGAATAGTGTCAGGTATCCTGGGTTATGATGTACTTGATAAGACAAGTACGAGAATGTATAGGGTTTCGGTATCCCTGTCTAGGTGATATTACACAACTCCGCGTACGGTGTTGGCACCCGACTATTAATCGGATGCTAAGTAAGTCACATGGTCCTAGGTCAAGCATGTGCAACAATATATAAATAAGTCAAGGAAATAAGTAGCAAAACTACAGTGTTGGCAAGGTACACTTGCCTAGGGTTTGAATACCAACAGTTGTCCCTGTATCAGTGGATTCTGCAGGTACTCCTCCAAAAGCTGAAATAAACATCACCATCAGATTTAGAAAATATCAAATAGCTAGAAACGCCTATCCTTGAGTCCAATTTGGACACAAGGGCAAAAATTACAGTTTTTGGTCAAAGCGGGGTCCACATGTGGGCCGCTTCGCACCAAAAAATATATGAGAGCCAATGGTCTCCAAATTTATCAAACTTAGTGTCAACAAGGCCAGAACGATGATACGAACCCAACGGAACTTTCAGAATTGGATTTCGATGAGCCGATCCCAAAATTGCCCGTCAAGTGGAGCCGCGGGGCCCACGATACGCGATTTTGTCAACGTTCTTAGAATCGGACCAAACTTGGGTCACAGGACCAACGTATTCCTACTAGTCCGATGGTGTAATTTTGTTTCGATTCGACGTGTGTACACAAAATTATAACGTGTTCCAAAATAGGCAGATATGGGGCGTTGTTGGCGGATACGCGTTATTTTCGGTGTGCATGCACATCCAAATCAACTTCTGTAAAATCCCGCACGTCCGTATCAACGGCGCACACCTTTCGGTGAAGACCGCGCGCGACCAAGTCGTCCTGTTTGGCGGGGCGTACTCAGTTCCGGGGGAAAATAGGGTATTATTTTTCCTTTTTTGGATCGCGGTTCGCGATTGCCACAGGAAGCGACGTACCGAGCGGGTTACACGAGCATTGAGAGGGTCACACAGCCTACGCGTCACAACTGATGGAACAAAAAAAGGAGCAACGAGGAGAGAGAATGGGTTACCTGAACAGGGCTACGTGGAAACTAAAATTCCCGTGTCCGTGAGTCGATACGACACACCGACACAGTACTGCTGTGTCCGGTACTGTGCTGAGTCCGGTACTGTGTTATGGTTAGGGTTTCTGCTCGAGTCGGGGTCGTCGGCCGGTGGGGCGGCCGGAGAGAGGCGACGCTGCTCGTGGGGAGGCATGGCGGGGCTCTGGTTTGTCGAGGCGGCGGGGACGAAGCCGAGGGGGTCATCGTCGAGGGCTGTTTGGGCGGGGCACGGCGGCTAAGGGTCTGGGAGTGAGGCGGAGGACAGAGGAGGGAAGGAGGAGCTCGCGCGGGGAGACGGGTGGTGGAGTTGGCCGGGGACGAAGTCGAGGGGGTCGTGGGCTCAGGGATGACGGCGGATCGAGGGGAGAGGGTCAGGCGGAGGGCGGCTAGGGCGTCGGGGTGGCTAGGGCTCTGTCGTCGAGGGCTGGGCTCGGGGCAGCGGGGCTCATGGTCGACGGAGGCGACAGATGAGGGAGGCGAAGTCATTGCTTAGGCGGAGGTGAGGAGGTAGAGTCGGGGAAGGAGGAAGAGGTGAGAGGTTGGTGGTGAGACGGCGAGGCAGAGCTCAGGGCGGTCGAGGGGTTAAATAGCGGCGGAGCTAGGCGGATAGGTTTCGGATTAGGATTAGGATTTTGGCGGGTTAATTAGTCCGGGTCGGGTTCAATCCGGATCCGACCCGATTCACTAATGTTTAAGTGCGGGTTCGGGTAGGCAGGTTTCGTGTTGACGGGTTAGACCCGAATCTGACCCGCAGGGTTGGGTTCGGTTCAGCTTGGTTCTCCATGGTTCGGTTTGGGTTGGTTTGGTTTATTTTAAAATAAATCAGGTTTAATTTAGGGTTTATTATAAACTTGGTTTTTAGGGTTTTAAAAATGCTTCCGGTGTCCAATAAATTCCCAAAAAATTATCCTATGTCTAGTTTTTCATTTCACACCCAAAAATATTATTTTTATAATATTGTAATATTAATTAACATTATTTAAAAATCATTTAATTACAAAATACCTTAGTTTTATTTCCAAAAAAATTATAAAAAATTGTGTAAAAATTATTTTTAAAAATTAAAAAAAATCAGGGGGTTTACATGTAGTATCAGTCTCCTCGACCGTCATCACAAATGCTCTGCCCTGCCGAGGTAACTCCCTCTGCGGGTGATGAGCAATCTGTAGTGCTACAGGTGGCCTAACTCCACCTCTTTGCCCTCGATCTGCACCCTGGCCTAGACGTTGAAGGGTCCAGAGACAATCCTTCACCATATGCTCCGTTGATCCACAATGTAAACATGTTCCAAGTCTCTTCCGACACATCTCCCAAGTGTGCCCAGTCTTCTTACAATAAGTGCATTGAGGAGCCTGTTGCACCTGTCTCTGAGGCTACTGTGGTATCTGTTGTACTGGAGCTTGTATTGGAGCAACAATTGGTTCATGTACCTGATATTGCGGCTGATAAGCTTCGAACTGTACTAAAAACTGTTGTTGCTGGAACCGCGGCCTCTTTGCCGGTCCCGCACTGCTACTGTCATCCCCAAACATATCACGGTCCCTCTTCGGCTTCAAGTTCCACTCCCGCTCGACCTTGCGTGCCTCCGAAAGTATCTCAGAATACGTCTCGTAAAAAGACGGAATGAGAATCTTCACTTCCCAATTCAGACCCTCGCAGAAACGGATAGCCCGAACTTCTGGCTCTCTCACCAAGTACTCCGCAAATTGACTCAGCCTCCCGAACTCTGCGGCATACTCCTCTACAGACATGCTCCCTTGTGTAAGGCTCTCGAACTGCCTTCCTAATTCTAATCTGTCCGTCCGAGCAAAGAACTTCTTCTTAAAAAGATCCTTGAATACCTCCCAAGACTGCCCCACATCTGTAAGAATTGGCTCATTCCTGAACCAAGTACGGGTAATATCGAACAGTTGAAGTCCTACTGCCTCAACCTTCAGATCCTCCACAAAATTGGACACCTTCATGAGACGCTCAATATCTTCAAGCCAATCGTCATCATAGACTATACCCTCTGTCCCCTTGAAAACTCGAGGCTCAAGCTTCTTAAAATTTTAAATATTGCCTGGCTCGATCTGAACATCCTATGGCTGTGGAGGAGCTTCTCTCTGAACTACTACAATAGCTACCTGATAGGCGTTTTCCATACTCTGCCGTATCATATCTGACTGCCGGTGCTGGGCCTCTATCTGTGCCCTCTGTAACTCCATTATTTCTCTAAATAGTGCAACCATCGGTACGACATCTCCTGAAAATAGAGGTGGTGGAAGACCCTCCGAAGCAACTAGAGTAGTCCTCAGAACAGGTGGAGGAAAACCCCCGAAGGCAGCCGAGACTCCTACGTGAACTGATGTTGTAGGAGGTACAAACCCTACTGCCTGAGTGAAAGATTGAGAGGTGGCAGACCTCGCAGAAACTGCTCCCGATCGATGGGATCTAGTCTTCGACGGCATCCTGAAGACAGATCAAAATAAAAGAGATCAATTCGACACAAGATAAGATATTATCAAGGAAGGACAACAATATTCAAGTATTCAGAAGGAATCAAAAGTAGCGATTCAATTCAGATTAGAATTCCTAGTTGTGATTGAGTATCCCTCTCTCATCCTAGTATCCTATATCCTATATCGTATCGCAGGCTCGCAGTAGTACAACTAAGTTATCGTACTACCATGACATCGTACTATTGTGAAGCCTGACCTGCATGGGCCACCACTAAAAACGTGTCACGACCCGCACCCGGTGTAGGAATGCAAGTCGGGAACAACGTCCAGCCTACACCGCAGCATCGACGGTAGAACGCTGTCTTGGTCAACTATAATATCTAATTATCTCACAAAATGCATAATCCTCCAATAATATCTCAACTCCAAGAAGAGAGTAATCAATTTAATTCAACACAATACTCAATCACATTTCTACGGCACGAGAAGATATCACAAAAGTCTAACATAACTATGCAGTTAATATAACAAAAACAAATAAAAATAATATCCAAACACAAATATATGCCAAAAATAAATCCGGTGCCGTAATGCTAAAGAGAACTAACTATGCTAACTAGTGAACCCGGCTAAATTTCCCGGCAGTCACTCTAGAACTAGTGGGTCCAAGTCTGCACCATCTATAGGCTGAGGTCCGTAGTATATCGGACACCAATCTTTCGGATCCTCTGAAAAATATTTTCTAGTCAGGAATGGAGCAAAGTACAACCCAATAGCAGTTCCAATTAATTGACATAAACTATAAAGCAGTAATATAGAGGATGCTATCTACGATGAGAATATAACTGATAATCAAGAATAATGAAAGAATAGGCAATACTAGCAACAGAATATAAATTAATGCGTACAAGAATAAAGGAATGAACTATAATGTCAGAAATAGAACAAGGTAATCAATGAACTGAATAATGAAATCTACAATAACTATGTGTTTTGAGATACTAACTAAATATGTGATTGACCTAGGAGATTCAATGATTATACTAAGGAGCTAACTCAACCATACGTGAATTACATGGTTAGTTAGTAGCCAATGATTACACTACTAGCCGATAGTTTCTTGATCACATATTTAATTGGTATTTCTTCCGCCCCGACTGATATGATGGATCGAATCATGATACGTCACTAGCCAATTTATCCAATGTTTAATCTACAATATTCAGTGTTATCCAATACCAACAAGGACAGTATCCGATACCATCTCCATAATCAAGGTAACATCCCATGACTGACGATCCAATAATAATACCAATCTGTGTACCATCATGTCAAGAATCATAAGTAATATTTCTAAATACTTGAATTATAGTGGTAATCAAATAATAAAAACTATCAGAGAATGTACTCGCCTGTGGTCCAGAACAAATAATGAAAAATAATGTCCGAACTGGTGTCACAGACCTATATATAGAATATTACATTAATACAAGTTTTTGGGAAGAGAAATAAATTAAACTAGTCAACTTCTAGGTCATATAAAGTTATTTTTAAGTCAAAAGTCAAACTAGGTCAACTCTAAGTCAACTATGGTCAACTATAGTCAAACTATGGTCAACTACCTATTTTTAAGTTGCATGAGTCTAACTCAAAGATATTGGGCTCACACACTATAAATCTAGGCCATATAAGCTACATCTTAGGATATTAAGATACCGTATCTCAGGATACGCAAACAAGGGATAAATATAACACTTATGTACATATCAAACAATATTATATATATATAAAATTCTAATTACAAATGCTAAATGGATACCTTAGTTTTGAACTAACTTGGTATCGCAATAATAAACCTCTATCTTGATACCCAAACCCAATACCTTGGGTATCCTTAATACCTTGACATTTACCTTGGTATCTCAAGGTAATGTCACTCTAGTATATATATATTAACTATCCAACTATAACTATAACTACCATGTATTTAGTATTTATACAATACTATATACCTTATTTTAGTCACCTTAATACCAACCCATAATTAGTTTATAACTATCCTATTACTATGCCAATACCTACTACTCATACCTTGGTATCTCTTAATACTTACCTTGGTATCTTAAGTTAATTGCCAAAATCTTTATATATATACATACTAACTATTCATCAATAACTATATGTATACATATATCAATCCAATATAACTTCTAGTATGTACTAAATAGAATAAAAACTAACTACCAACTACACACTAAATGCTAATACATATATACGTACATACATACATACATACCTACAAATATATAATATATATAACTAAAGCTACTCATAACAATAGATAACTAAAATAAACTAACTATTCCAATAATATTATATGTTACAACTAAATATATTATACATATAGTATACTAAAGCACAATTAGAAAATTAGGAACATATATACGTATATGTTAATTACCATATATATACATATATATATATATCTATAGTAGCTTGAGGGAGGGGACACTCTCTCAGCTGATATCCTTCAGTACCATAATACAAACAAACTCCCAACCTCTTCCTACAAACTTCCCAGATGTAGCCGAGCTTCTTGTAGAAGTGGTAGATAGCTTGTTGTAACTGTCTCTACTACTGTGGTGCCTGGTGAAATGATACCCTAGTTGGAGTTTGGTGCTGTTGCGGCTGCTGAAAAGGCATGGACTAGAAATAAGGACGCATGGCAGATACTGTGCTGCTGTTTTCCCTCCGAAAAGAATCGTGATCTCTCTTGGGCTTTAAACCCAACTCCCGCTCAACCTTGCGTGCCTCCACAAGTATCTCCGAGTAGGTCTCATAAAAAGAAGAAATGAGGATCTTTACTTTCCAGTTTAGACCCTCACAAAAACGAATAGCTTGAACCTTCGGATCTTTTACCAAATACTCCGTAAATCAGCTCAGCCTGCAAAACTCTGTAGCATATTCCTACACAGACATGCTCCCCTGAATGAGGCTCTCAAACTGCCTCCCCAAGTCTAACCTGTATGCCCGAACGAAGAACTTCTTCTTAAAGAGGTCCTTGAAAACCTCCCAAGACTGTCCTGCGTCAATAAGAATTGGCTCATTCCTGAACCAAGTACGGGCGACGTCGAATAGCTGAAGTCCTACCACCTCAACCTTTAGATCCTCAAAAAGACGGGACACCCTCATGAGACGCTCAATATCCTTGAGCCAATAATCAGCATAGATGATACCCTCCGTCCCCTTGAAGACCCTAGGCTCCAACTTCTTGAAGTCCTGAATGTTGCATGGCCGAAGCTGAGCAACCTGAGGAGCAACCAACTGCTGGACCGGAACTCCTCTCTCTACTACGGCATGAGCAAGATGATGAGCACTCTCGAAGCCCTGCCTTAAGACGTCGGTCTGCCTCTGGTGTGCCACAGACTGAGCCCTCTGTGCCTCCAATATCTCGTAAAATAGTGTGAATATCTGCGTCGCATCTGCTGGCATGGAAGGTGGAGGTGGAAGTCCCTCAGATACAGCCGACACAGTCCTCTGAGTAGGAGGTGGACCTCCAAAAGCAGCTGACACTCCAATCACCGGAGAAGTAACTGGTGCAAGTGCTCGGGATGTTGCAGAGCTCTCAGAAACTACTTTCCTCTGCTGTGATCTAGTCTTAGGCGGCATCCTGAGACAAAGCTAAAGAAGGATCAATATGATACATGATGTAAGACACTCAAAGGAAGGACAATTAAAGATTAAACACCAATATCAAGGAAGAATAGTTGAATGAACCAAAAAATTTTTTTTTCCTAGATGTGATTGAGTATTCTTAGCATATAGCCTATATCCTGAAACAGGCTCGTAATAGCACTCAATTCAGGACACCACTACGAATCACACTAATTATGACCTCGAAGACCTGCATGGGCCACCACTAAAAATGTGTCATGACCCGCACCCGGTGTAGGGATGCAAGTTTGGAACAATGCCCAGCCTACGTCGTAGAATTGGCGGTAGAATATTGTTTGGGTAATCTATCTAGCAATATAATAAGCCACCAATAATATCAATATATTCAATCAAGATCTAAGATGGAGAATAGCACGAATATGATAAAAGAATAGAATAGTCATAATATAACTTATGAGTCAAAATAATAACATCGATGAGTCAGAGAATACTAAAAGTAAGCTGGAGACAAATCCAGTACAAGAGAATAACTAAGAAGCTACAAGTCTTGGGTCATCTGTCTCAGTCGTGATGAGTCCCTCCTGAGCTAGGGTCTCTGACTCTAAGCCCACAATATCCTGAGGCCCATAATGAGTAGGGTACCACTCCTCAGTGTCATCTGGGAAAAATATATTCAGTCAGAAAATGAGCGTAGTACATCTCTAACAGCAGTTCTAATCAATGATATAAACTATATAACAGTAAACATATATGAATATACAAGATGCAACAATAGATACAAGAGATATACAGTAAAGAAAATACTGGAAATAAATACAAGAATGAACAATATGATAATGAACAAGAATACTAATGACTTAGTGAGTGAGTACTAGCTTTAACATGTGATCGGCTTAAAAACTTGCACAAGGATCTTGCATAAGGATAAGGGCCTGGCTAGTCATACGTGCGGTGTATGACCAACACTCACAAGGAACAAGACATACACAAGGAGGGTATGATCACATATCTACACTAAAATACTCTTCACCCCCGACTGGTATAGTGGATCCAACCATGGTACACTATGGCACGGGATTCTCTAGGAAGGTAGCAAGTCTTTCCGAGAATCAGTGTCTGTACATGTACAAGAAGAAAAAGAAACAAGGATTGCACAAGATATACCATATATAGCAAGGAATAATATCTTATGACGAGATCCGGATATACCAATCCGTGTAACCATCGTGTCAAAAAATTAAGGATATCTACACTAGATACAAGGAACATATCATAAATAAGAAACTATCAGAGAATGTACTCGCCTGAAGTCCGGTAAACAGTATCACAGATGTTCGGTACGGTGCCTCGAAGACCTAGATATGGAATATAATATCAATACAAGGTTTCAGAATAAAAATAAGTTAAACTAGTCAACATCTAGGTCAAAAAGCAATTTCTAAGTTAAAATAGTCAAACTAGGTCAACTCTAAGTCAAACCGGTCAAACTTGGTCAAACTAACCTATTTTTAGGTTGTATGAGTCTATCTCTAGGATATTGGGTTCATACACTAAGAATCTAGGCCACACTAGTTAAATCTAAGATACTATGAACACACTAAGATACCGTATCTCACGATACGCAACCAATTAGATATATAATTATCATATATGCATACCAATCAATATTAAATACACTAATCCTAATCACAAATGCTAAGTGGATACCTTGGCTTTGAACTAATGCGGTATCGCAACACTACACCCCCATCTCGATACCCAACTCAAATACCTTGGATATCCTCAATACCTTGACACTTACCTTGGTATCTCAAGGTAATGTCACTCTAGTATATATTAGCTATCCAATCTAACTATATACTAATAGGTATATATCAATCTAATATAACTTCTAGTATGAACTTATACTAACTACTAGTATATACTAACTATCCAACTACTCTCTAACTACTAAAGCAAATAATACGTACATATATATATATATATATATATATATATATATATATATATATATATATATATATATATATATATATAACTTAGAGATACACATAAGAGATATAGATAAAAAGATACTAATCTAAACTAGATACTACTAACTATATACTAGCTACTAACCAAAAGAACTGCTAACTAATACTTGCTGACTGAAACTCTGATACACGCTGCTGCTCCTCGGGCTTATAACTACTTCTGCTGCTTGGCTATAACCTGCTGCTAGCTGCTGCTGCTAGCTTGTATCTGCTGCTGCTAGCTTGTATCTGCTGCTGCTGCTTGGCTATAACTTGCTGCTAGCTGCTGCTGATGAGACTGCAGTGTAGCTCATAGCCCCCCTCGAGCTGCTGCTGTTGTTCTACTTCAATTGCTCCCCGATATTTGTTGTATGTCGTTCTTGTTATGGTTGCTGTTGTTGTTCCTGCTATGGTTGCTGTTGTTGATCTTGCTATGGTTGTTGTTGTTGTTCCTGTCCGAGCCCCCCTTGCACACACATAATTCTCATACCTCTATATACATATATACATGGATACCTCTCTATATATATACATAGGTATACACTTATATATATATATATATATATATATATATATATATATATATATATGCACTAATAAATATAGTATTCCATACATATATATATAACATCACATACACATATACATATATATAACATACATGTATACATATAATATATCTATTCAAATAGCTATATATATAGATGTATATCTACATATATATAACCACATATGCATATAGATACTTAATACACTAGTATATCCAAATCTACATACACATATCCATACGTATATATACATAGCTATCTATATACATATATATAACAATATATACATATACATATGAATACATATGTCACAATTAGATAAGAACAATGTAATTTGGATCTAAAAATATAACACAACAAACACGTGGAGTGCATCGCACCCGTATCACACTAGATCTATGATACGCTTGCGATACATGTCCACCACACAATCAAACGTACCCCGAAGGATACGAGAAAGTCTAAATTACTATTTATGAACAATACGAAGAGTAAATTACATAACTACGTGTCCGTGTCAAAATATGACATGCACAAAGTCCCGTGTCGGAGAAAAAAATCCCCAAATCAACACGTATCACCAAATTATTAGGATACGACCCACGTATCCAATTATGGATACGATACTAACCACAAATAAATAAACACATGTCAATTTGGTTTATATGACCAATTGACAAACACAACAAGTGTCAATCTCAGAATTTCCCCAAAATTGACACAAAAAGTACCATAACTTTCTCCATACGCCTCCTATGAACCTAATTCCAATTCCTATGAGTAGCCTATGCATATATGATGGTTTCTCATGGTTAAATCTCAGATTTAGAACCTAGTTAAAGAAGAAAAATAGAATTATATCTATTGGAAGATGGATTCCCAATACAACCTCTAAATTTGATTAAATTAGCCTTCAACTTATAGATCCTAACTCCTCTTTGTAAATCCTTACTTCCTCCTTCTAGATTCTTACTCTACTAGACTCAATAGTGATTTGGGAAGGAATTGAGATAAAATTTGGAAGAAAAATGATGTGGGAATGAAGAAATTTGGTTGAGGAAAAATTCTAGATCTAGATTTGAAATAAAAAAAGGAGAGAGAAATTTTTTCCCTATTTTAATATAGGCTGACCCCCTTAGCCCCCTCCCTAAGTCATTATACAAAGTCTAAAATACCCCTTGGGGCCTCTTATAAAGAAATAATTAAGGAGGGAAGGTTCTAGTCTAATGGGTTTATTTTAATTAATCATCCTCCTAATGAATGGGTTTCTAAATGCGCTCAATTCTAACTAATTACAAATGTTGGTCCAATGGTCTAAACTAAACTAGTTAGGTCTACTAACATAAGTTTAAAACAACAATCTAACATTTAACAATAATTAAATAATATAATAAATAATTATACAATATGCACAATATTCAATTAATTATGAAATGATCAAAATATCCTCTCCTAGAAAATGTGGTAATGACAAGGTCAAATAACTCTGACCCCTTACTCTTCTTTGCCTTGTTGAGGTCCCCTGCCATCCTCCCTCCTCCACTGTCATACTCCTCGCCGTCGTCGTCATCCTCATCTCGCGTGCACCAATGGAATCCTTGATGGGATGGAAGCGAAAGCTGGAGAGGTATAGGAGGTGGAGATGTCATAAGAGTTAGGATTTGGGGAGGATCTCAGGAGTGAGATGGGAAGGCGGAGGCCATGTAAGGAGGATTAGGAGGAGTCGAAGAGGGAAGCAATGTTGGAGAGGTAGGAGGTGGCAACTGTGGAAGAAATGTTTCTCTTAGACACCGAGGGGTTTCACTTAAGGTTTTTTTCTCGTTATATGAGAGCAAAAATTTCTATGGTTGCTCGAAAGAAGTGATCACGCAACCGTCAACATTCATCCTACAACAAACAAAACTTGCAAAAATTTACTAAATAGGCAACTGAAATGTGCGTGATAATTTTTCCACACATACATTACTTGACAGTTATAATCGAACTGTCAATAAATAAAATAGGTTTTCTGGACGATTCATCTAAAACCGACAAGAATTGTTGTAAAATTTTGCTGAAAAGCAAAAAAAGGGTGTTTTCTTGATGTATATCTAAAACCATAAGGATAATAGCTTTACTTGATAGTTTACCACGACCGTCAAGACAGAAATCGTTAAGAAAAGTTATTTTACTTGTAGTGAATGTTAGACCCATCTTCCCGGCCAGAGTGAAGAATGTGCCAGTTTGGCAGTTGTACATCTCTAAAAGCTCGATAAACATGAAGTTATTCACTGGCAGCCCATAGCCATTTGTCCAGTTGGCGTAATACATATCGATCTTCTCTTGATGATAGCCTCATGCTACTTCAGCATCCACTAGGTGGGATCACTCAAGGTTTTCTCACCGTGGGCCCATCCTGCCAACCGTAGGCTTCTTTCAAGGAATGTTTTCCCTTTCTTCGGAAATTGGTTAACGAAAGTCTCCTTGGTGTCTAGGTGAAGTCAGGCCCTAGGTCATTGACAATTAATCCAAGCATCAGTCCATGAATAGTATAGAAGACGAAGTCCTTTACACAGTCGAAAGGAGCCTTCATGTTATCGATGTGCTTATGACGGATCACGCCAATCATTACTCCCTGCTGACTTAGAGTAAGATCCCATTACATTTATCTCTGGTTGGTAGTCTAAATGAATGCTGAAAGCGGGTATAATTACTCGATACTAGGCATATACATCAGGCTACCATCTACGTGACGGTCCATATTTGTTTTATCTGGGCGACCTCAGCTTCTATTTTTTTCAGAGCATCCATGAATAAGAAGGCCGGCTTCTTGTAGGCCTCGGGGTCCTGTCCCCAAAACTTACCATTGTTTATTAAAGCTAGCAGTGTGATCGTATCTTGTTAGGCTATCTAAGTTTGTCTTCTAGCAGGTTGTTCCTTATTTATTTGGGCAGTAGCACAATCTACCATGTCCTCGATATAGTTAGTGAAAATTAATCCTTCGACAGATCTGAGGAGTGTTTCACCCAACAATGCTATGGAAAGTCAGACTGCAACATTGAAGACAAAAATTTATTTAAAACATATGATTTTATATCTATGTTATCTAAAATTGCTCTAAAGAAAATTCCAAGGAGAAAAGCTCTGCAATTACGGAGTTATGCTCATAGACAATCATGCGTGACATAGTCATGCGTACAACATCAAGTAGTTGTCTAAATTTTCTAACTCATAAAATATTTGCCTCAACATATATGTATATGAAGTCATGCACAAAGGCAAGTATTTTTGAACTTATGTACATGAAGACTATTGCACTTGTTCATGATGAAGTATCTCCCAAAGATAGTTGTATCCATGCGTGGAGCAGTCATGCATATTTTTACTACGCATGTTCACGATAAGTGTTTTGAAGAGAACTGCATCCATTCACATGATTGAAAGTGTTATTGCCCGAGCATGTTTATGCGGAGTATCTCAGAAAGAAACGTCCATGCACATTAGCAATAGCGTATACGCTTACGCATGTTCACAATAATTTCTCATCCATGCACGCAACTGTGCATTTGTATCATGTGTTTCAGCATATATGTGTATGAAAGTCATCTTATTATTGGTATAAGAGAGAAAGTTAGGGCATTTCCCCTACCCTCGACCAGAGCTTGGATGTCGGGGTAAACAGTCACGGTTACAGTAATATGTTGCCTTGTCAATGACAGAGGCAGAGTACATTGCGACAATGAAGGCTTGCAAGGAGTTTTTATGGGAGAATAAGCTATTGTAAGAAATGGGGCTAAAGCAAGAGCAGTACCCTTTGCTATGCGACAGCCAGAGTACAATTTACCTTATGATGAACCAGATATTTTATAGCCGATCCAAGCACATTGTGCTACGACCCGCACCTGGTGTAGGGATGCAAGTCGAGAACAACGTTCATCCTATGCCGCAGAATCGACGGTAGAACACTGTTTGGGTAATCTATCTAACAATATAATATGCCACCAATAATATCAATATACCCAATCACAGATATAAGATGAAAATGAGCACAAATATGATAAAAGAATATAATAGTCACAATACACTCATGAGTCAAAATAATAACATCGATGAGTCAGAGAAATACTAAATAAAATGCTAGAGATAAATCCAGTACAAAAGAATAACTAAGATACTATAAGTCCCGGATCGTCTGTCTCAGTCAGGATGAGTCCCTCCTGAGCCAAGGTCTCTGACTCTAAGGCCACATCATCCTGAGGCCCGTAATGAGTAGGATACCACTCCTCAGTATCATCTGGAAAAAAAATATCCCGTCCAAAAAGGAGCAGAGTACATTTCTAACAGCAGTTCTAATCAATGATATAATCTATGTAACAGTAAATAGATATGAATATACAACATGCATCAATAGATACAAGAGATATACAATAAAAAAAATACTAGAATAAATACAAGAATGAACAATATGGCAATGAACAAGAATACTAATGACTAAGTGAGTGAGTATCAGCTTTAACATATGATTGGCTTGGAAACTTGATACAAGATATATGGCCTGGCTAATCATACGTGCGGTGTATGATTAACACTATTCAATGAACAAGACTTGATACAAGGAGGGTATGATCACATATCTATACTACATACTCTCCAATCCCGACTGGTATAGTGGATCCAACCATAGTACGCTATGGCACGGGATTCTCTACGAAGATACCTAGTCTCCCGAGAATCAGTGTCTGTACATGTACAAGAAACAAGGAAACAAGGCTTGCATAAGATACACCATATATAACAATCCATGTAACCATCGTGTTAAGAAATCAAGGATATCTATACTAGATACAATGAACATAGAGGATATCATAAATGAGAAACTATCAGAGAATGTACTCGCCTGAAGTCCGATGAATAGTCTCACAGATGTCTAGTACGGTGCTTCGAAGACCTAGGTATGGAATATAATATCAATACAAGGTTTCAAAATAAAAATAAGTTAAACTAGTCAACATCTAGGTTAAAGAGCCATTTCTAAGTTAAAACAGTCAAACTAGGTCAACTCTAAGTCAAACTGGTCAACCTTGGTTAAAGTACATATTTTTAGGTTGCATGAGTCTATCTCAAGGATATTGGGTCCATACACTAAGAATCTAGGCTAAACAAGCTAACTAGGATACTAAGATACCGTATCACAAGATACGCAAACAAGAGATATAAAATTGAATATATGCATATATAATTAATATAAAATATACTAATCCTAATTATAAATGCTAAATGGATATCTTAGCTTTGAACCAGCTCGGTATCGCACCACTAAATACCCATTTTGATACTCGAACCCAAATACCTTGAATATTCTCAATACCTTGACACTTACCTTGGTATCTCAAGGTAAATGTGATTCTAATATATAGTAGCTACCCCACTAGCTACATATACTAAGACATGTAAATATCGACCTAATATAGTTTCTAGTATATACTAACATGAATATTAAATACCAACTACCAAACTAATCACTAACTACAAATATGTATACACATGTACACATATCTACTACTAACATACAAAACATATATACATATATATATATATATATATATATATATATATATATATATATATATATATATATATATATATATATATATATATATATATATATATATAACTAACTAACTAGAATGCATAAGAGATATATGTACTTATCACTAAATAGCTACATATCTCCCAATTATCAAACTAACAATGCATTTTTAACTAACTATCAAGTTAACTACCCATCTACCTAGCTATACATACTATTGATATTGCTGCTCGTATCTAAGTTGCTTCTACTCGTACTCTGTTGAAAGGCTGATGCTGCTATCACTGTTTTGCTATTACTTTCGCTGGTTGATGTTGATGTTGGTGTTGGATGTGCTGCTGTCACTGTTAGCTGCTGTTGTCGCTGTTTCTGTCGCTGTTGCTGTCGTTGTTGGTTGTTGCTGTCGCTGTTTCCGCCGCTGTTGTTGTCGTTATTGGCTACTGCTGTCGCTGTTTTGTGTCCGAGTCCCCCTCTCTTATATACACAACCTCTACATCTATATATATATATATATAACCACTTACCCACATAACACCTATGTACATATAGATACCAATATAGATCAATTTATCTATATAACACTTCTCTCCACGATACATATAAGTATATAAATATACACATATATACATAAGTACATATATATAAATACACATTTACATATATACTATATGAACATAACACATATGCACTACTAGATTCCATACACATATATACAAATATACATACATACATACATACATATATATATATATATATATATATATATATATATATATATATATATATATATATATATATATATATATATATGAATACATCTATTACAATAGCAAAGAACAATAGAAATTGGTTCTAGAATGCAACACAACAAACACGTGGAGTGCATCGCATCCGTATCACACTATATCTATGATACGCTTGCGATACGAGTCCACCACACAACCAAACGTACCCCGAAGCACACGAGCAAGTCTAAATTATCGTATATGAACAATATGAAGAGTGAAATATACATCTACGTGTCCGTGTCAAAATATGACATGCACGAAGTCCCGTGTAGGAGGAAAATCCCTAAATCAACACGTATCACCAAATTGTTGGGATACGACCTACACATATTCAATTGTGGACACCACACTAGCCACAAATAAGCAAACATATGCCAATTTGATTTATATGACCAATTGACAAACACAACAAGTGTCAATCTCGAAATTCTCCTAAAATTGACATAAAAAGCACCATAACTTTCTCCATAGGCCTCCTATGAACATAATTTTAATTCCTATGGGTAGCCTATACATAAGGGGTAGTTTCTCATGGTTAAATCTTAGATTTAGAACCTAATTAAAGGAAAAAAAAACTGAATTGTATTTATTGGAAGATGGATTCCCAATACAACCTTCAAAGTTGATAAAATTGGCCTCAAACTTGTAGATCCTTGCTTTTCTTTGTAGATCATTGTTCTCTCATTCTAGATCTTTGCTCTACTAGTCTCCAATGGTGATTTGGAAAGGAATTGCGATAAAATTTGATAAGAAATTGATGTGGGAATGAAGAAATTTGGTTGAGAAAAATTTCTAGATCTAGTTTTAAAATAAAAAGAGGAGAGAGAAACTTCCCCCCTCTTTGTATAGGCTGGCCACTTGACCCCCTCCCCAAGTCACTATATAATGTCCATTATATCCCTTGAGGGCTCTCATATAGAAATAATTAAGGAGAGAATGTTCTAGTCTAATGGTTTAATTAAATTAATCATCCTCCTAATCAATGGGCTTCTAATTGGGCTCAATTATAACAAATAATAAAAGTTGGTGCATGAGTCTAAACTAAACTAGTTAGGTCCACTAACACAAGTCCAAAATAATAAACTAACATCTAACAATAATTAAATAATATAATAAATAATTATTCATCATGAACAATATTTAATTAATTACAAAATGACCAAAATATTCTTTCCTAGAAAATGTGGTAGTGACACATTTATACCCTGCATCATTGGATACGGGATGTAGTTAAAAAGAACCAAACTCTGCTTGAGAAGGTTCATACAAATGACAATAGTGCAGACATGTTCATAAAAATTCTTTCAAGAAAAATGTTTAAGTACTGCAGGCGGATCGTCGGGATGACGACTCCCTCCACACAGTTGTACGAAGGGGAACATTTTTTGGAGTGGTTGGGGCTCCCAACCTATGTGAAAATACCCCGGAGTTGGATTGAGTATTCCTACGTATAATAGGAATACATCAATAGATTTGGATTGGATATTCCTACATATAATAGGAATATGTCAATGAATTTAGATTTGGATTGTGTATTCCTAAATATAATAGGAATATGTTAATAGATTTGGATCTGGATAGGGTATTCCTATATATAATAGGAATACTAGTTGCGGATTTGAGACTGTATATTAGGTGTCTCCTAATCCTAAAATATATCTAAAAACATTGGAGAAAAGGAGATAAAAGTGTCATTGCAGCTCTGGGAAGGAGAAAGAGGGATTGAAGGCCGTTTCGGAGAAGAAGACCATTTTTTGGTAATCTATTCCAGTCATTTTTGTTCTTCGTTGGTTTATTAATCAGTTTTTTATTCTTAAATGTTGTAATGATTCATGTTGATCGGTGAGAAGTTTGTAAGGAGTCGGTGTATTTCTTATTTTTTATAGTTGGACTCCAATCGTCCCGTAATTTTTTTCGCAAGTGTTTTCCACGTCAAATATCTCTGTGTCTGCGAAATGTGTTTGGCATTTTTGGTTTGTGTGCTTTTGCTCAGTTCTCTCCCAGGACTTCTTGGTTTGGGGGGACGATTTTTACACTTTCGTTCCCAACAACACGTGCATAAAAATGTTAAAAAAATTTAAATACAAAATTATTACAAAAACTATCGTTTATAAGAATCAAACTCAAGCAATCAAGAAAAATACCTCTTACCTTAACCAGTTGAGTTAGAATTGTTTAGTTGTAAATAAATAATATTAGGTAGTTAAACAATTAGTTATTTAAAAAAAATAGTGAGTGGAGTATTTACTTACCGCTTAGACGGCTCACTTTTGAACAATTTTTAAGTCTCATTATAAGAGTAGAGATGTAATTCGATTATGTATTACAACCCAGATCAATCTTGACATGGGTATTTTAAAGTGTGATGGAATAAAGGTTAGAAATCATCAATTAATAACTTTAAAAAATCTAACCGTTATAGTACGACCATAGGAATATAACTGTTATAGTACACCCATTGAATTATGTAAAACATGATAGAGTTTCCTAAAATGACAAACTAATTAATGCTTCGGTAAGTAGGGCTGGCCCAGAGGGTGGGCGAGCTGGACAACCGCCCAAGGGCCTTCAATACAAAAGGCCCAAAACAGGACCCAAACTTTCATACTAGTCCAGTCAGTCCTTGCAATTGGAAGGCCCAAACCGACTCTACAACTACTTAAGTTAGCAGAAAGGAAGTACAAAGAGGGTCTACACTCACTTACACATAGTAAGATTTAGTAACCAATTAAATGGCAATAACACGATTCGAAGCATAAATCAAGAAATGCATTTAACGAGAGCAACTAATTTACTTGTTATTTTTTCCAAATATTTTTTATTATTATAATAATTAATTTGTCCTTTTGTCTCTAAATGATCTTGTTTTTATTTGCGACGTAAGTAAGCTTACTCAACTAATTACTTTTTTATGATACTATTTGTTAAATTGATTGATTAAATTGGAATCCGAATTTTTTCTTCAAAAATTTCATTTAGAAAAACTAGGTGTTTTCCATTAATTACCCGATCAAGAGACCTCACATTCAAACCATGTCCAAGGTCTCAAGAATTCTCAGACTGACTCTGCTGGCAAGTAACCTGTAATCTGTATAATACGACCGTTAGAATATTGGACAACATGATGAATTAAATATTACTATTAAGAAAAATAAAACACTAATAATTGGTGGTCGTCACTGGAATTGGCGTCTCGTCCCACTCCTAGATCTGTTTACGGGGTGCCAACTATATAGTGGTGTTTCATCCCCTATAAAAAATTGGTGGGACGTCACTAGAGTTGGCAAAATTTTAAAAAATTTCTTCTTTGCTGCAAATGCAATATATTTCTTCCCCTACAAAAAATTTTCTATTAAATTTAAATTTTCCACGAGTATATCGTATAGCAATTAGATACTAAATGGCTGATGAACTGGTAGGATCATTTAAAATTGTGCACAAGCAACACATACTGCAATTGATAATTACTAAATGACTAAATAATTGTTAGCTAGGATCGTTTGACCAGCTGGCATAGATCTAAGAAGGCTGCCTATTGATACAGAAATATTTGCAATTTACGAAAGGAATACAATAGACCCGATCGAAGTCAATTTGTCTAATGAATTATTGAGAGCGTAGGCTGGATCCAGAGCGGCCTAAGGAATGACTTCCGCATTTTGTTTCCAAAGTCTAGTTTTGTAGGAGTGCGGTAGAGATGCATCTTGAAAAGCTTCCAAAGTATATATATATTTACTTATCACTAGGACAAAAACTTGTGCGTAGTCTATGCACGTGATTACATTTTCTTCTTCCTAACTCTACGTAGCTCAGAGATGGGATTCCTGGAAGGGCATACTGAGGGGGAGAAGGTGTTCAATGGGAAGGTCTTCCCAAAGACGCTACTCCCTCCCATGTCACTTGTACCTGGTGATGAGCCAGACCTAGCCGAGATAGTGAAAGCCGAGCGCGAGTGGGTCAGCAAAACCCTCCAGGAGCATGGCGCGATCCTCTTCAGGGGGTTCGGCATCTGCTGCGCCGAGGACTTCTCGCGCGTCATCATGGCCCTCGGGTGGGACGAGTTCCAGTACGAGGGCGTCGCTGGTGCCGATCGCATCAAGTTGGCCGAGCGGGTCTACACCGCCAGCGGGATCCCTCTCGACACCATGATCACCTTCCACCATGAGATGGCAATGGTATATATATTTATTTGTACAAAGCTTATATTATAAATATGTAACATTTATTTTCTTGTTGGCTATTGCAGATGAGGAATTTTCCTCGCAGAGTCCTATTTTTCGGTCAGCAGCCGGCAGCAGCAGGCGGTCAGACGTCGTTCATTCCAAGCAACATTCTAGTGGAGAAGCTGCAGGAGGAGATGCCAGAAGTTGTCGAAAAGTTCGAACAAGACGGTATCATATATACACTCCATACAAAATTTAAGTACAGCGGTACTTAAGTATTTTCTATGTTCCCCAAAATAGTATTTATTGGATCGTCTTTATTGACGGTTCAAATTAGATCATTAAATTATCGAATTCTTATGAGATTTTGATCTAATCTGAACCGTTAATAAAGACAATCAAATGAGTGCTATTTCAAAAACATACGGATATGTTTAAGTGACGGTATCTCGATGATTATTATTATTATTATTTTTTTCTTCTTTTTTATTTATTATTATTATTATTATTATTATTATTATTATTATTATTATTATCATTATTATTATTATTATATATATATATATATATATATATATATATATATATATATATATATATATATATATATATATATACTGAAATTTTCATCCGTTATAAAAGTTTGAACAATAATTGACTAATTATTTCCATTGGTGACAATTTGTAGGGCACTAGAAATGCTATATTGCGACAAAGTCAAGTTCAACTGTGATGGATCTGCAGTCTTTACTTACGTGATGAATCCCATACGGGAATACAATAACAAGAGTGTTATGTGGCCCAGGTTAAAGAGTTACGAGATTGGCGATAGGGAGACAGTCATCACCTATGGTGACGGAAGTCCTATTCCATCAGAGGCCATTGAAACCATCGAGAAGATTTATGAGAAAAATTGCGTCGATATCAACTAGAAAAAGGGCGATATAGTGTTGGTGGACAACCTAACGGTTCAACATGCTCGACGTCCCGGAAAGCCTCCACGGGTTGTGTTGGTGTCAATCTCAAACTGAACTAGCTAGCTAGACAAAATGCATGGACTGTTTTGTTATGGATTCGTTGTTGTCTTCTTCGTCGTTGTCGTCCTCCATCTTTTCTTTTCTCTGCGTACATGCCATCTAAAATTCAACATTGTATTAGAGTTGGGTTTGTGAAACTCAACATGCAAACATCTTGATTATCGTTTATCATAAATAAGGCCAAGAAAGGAGCCAATGCTTATTGTAAGATGTATAATGCATTTTTTTAAGGAATAATACTATTTGTAAGTGTCCCTCCAAACAATTTCTTCTTATGTGGCAGCTGACGTGGCAGTTAATATGGAAGATGACATAACAAACTTAGAAAATTAAAATTAACATTAATATTAACATTAACATTTATATTAACATTATTGTGATTTGGGATAAAACTAAATATGTATGCCCTTATCACTATCTACAACCACATCTTTTGCTATTCACTTTATATATATATATTATTAATGTGAAAAGCCCCGTGTGCATTCCAATCAACTATCATATTCTCTTTCACTTTCACTTTTATTACACGTTATATATATATAGGACCGGTAAGTCCTCAACTCTCAACAACTTTGGATGGAGGTACTTCATCTAATATTGGTGAGAAATATTTTTCCCTTTTTGAATCTATACAACCAATAATGATTAACCAATATTTTTCTCTTCCAGAAATTATCCTTTTATTTGATTTTATATCCTTTTTTGATTCACATGATTGTTTTAAAAATAATAAGTTTTAAAAATAATAATTATTATATGATCTTGATGTCATAGTTTATTGTGATTGAATTTGCAATTAATTTGATCATCCTTTCTCGATTGGCATCATCATTTATCTTGGCAAATATATTAATTTGATCATCTTTGGTTACAAATTGTCATTTTTATATTTGATTTTTTGGAATGAATTAAGATGACTACAGCCTAATATATTGCCTTGATTATCCATAATAAACTCAATTCTTTGCACAAGTGCACAGGTACATTGAGAATTGAGTTATAGATAATTAGATACAATAGACATAATATTTTTCTTAGAAAAGGTTAAACTTTTTGCATCTCTGGCATTTGGCGTTTGATTAGCCCAACGACGAATTATTAATTTTTAGCCTTGTATTAATCTTTAGGGGATTGTGTGTGGGTCATCTTAAATGATTTATAAGAACAAAATAATCATGCACTGATGATACTCTATATGCCTTCAATTTTCTTGCATGCTTGTTAGTTGTAGTAACTAGTATATTATGCTATTCCATATCGGTAATTTTATATATCTGGATTTGTCTAGTTAGATGATTGTGTTTTCTGTGCACTATTTAAACTGATTAATTTGCTTATCTTTCTATATTATTAGACTTTCCTATTCATTCAACTTGCCTATTCTATCTTCCTATGCACATTGAACTTACTTGGCTTATCACATCAAGAAATATGTTCTATATGTTCTCTGAATTGCCTTATGCATAAGAATTTTATTTTTTCGGGTTTAAATAAATGCTAAAATGGCTAGCTCCTGACTTTATATTAGAGATGGAAGGGGAGACAATTATTTATTCATTCTCAGATACTTGATGCAATCTAACAAGCGAGATTTGGAAATTAACTGGTCAATCTTAATGCTAAAGTAATCAATAAGATTCTCAAGTATTTCTTGAAGTAATCCAGATCTCTCTTTAATAAACTTTGCTTCGGGTAAGTGAAGCTGGCTAATGCTAACATCCATGACTGGTATTCACTTGATCCTATGAATAATATTTTGTATTTTCATACATACTGGAGGTTTTTTTTGCAGCCATATGAAAGTTCATATTACCTAAATATTGTATCGGGTCCGGTTATTATATATAGTACCATAATATATTTGACTCTTGTTTAGAATATTTATTGCTTCTCCTTTTTGTACTATATGTTCTGTGCTATTCACCAAACTTTATCTCAAAAGAGAATTAACCCTGGAAAATCTTATTGTGATTCATCTGTCCATAATATTTTTTACTTAATTGGTTATATGAGGTGTGGTGAGGTCGATCATATGTATACGAGTTGTTGTTAACTTAATCTAGTCCAGTCCTTTTAATGATGTAAATCTTTTAAAGTTTGTGCCATAAGTTTGTGAAATTCGTAGGGTGACTACTGATGATTGTTGTCCTATTAACTATCATAGACCTGAAGTTCTAAAGACATATTTTAATTGATAGTTTACTATGTTGCTACACACACCATCCTTTAGAATATGATCTTTTCCTCCAACAAGAATACTACATCGAATGTAGTATCCAAAATAGATGGTCTTGCTCACATTAATTAAAGGCTCCGGTAGAGCATATTTTATCCAACAAATACATAATGTCTCATACTCTCATAATTCCAAAAAAAATTACTGAGTTTTAAGGATATAAAGAAAAATGTGTATTATTTTAAAACTCTTAACAAGTGAAATAAGGAATATTTTTGTGTAACCACCAGTCTTGAGAATTAGAAGTTAGTATAGATAACCATAAGTTCATCTAAGAGAACCAGAAGTTAGTCTAAATCGATTCTCCAGTTATTCACTATTGATATACTGTAATAAAAGTTTAGTACAACTTTTGTTTATGACAAACAAAATACTAAAATTTTATTACATATACATCAATCACATTGGGGATGTTAAGTCACATACTATGTTGAGCCAGAAGCTCAATCCTAAGGGTCTATTGTCAGTCAGAACAGAATGATCCCATAACTTTTCAACTATGGTATGATCGACCAAGACACCTCGGGACAATGATGATGAGAACTATCTAAACTAATTCGTGTGGTCAAACTCTTTGCAAATTGTAGCATATGCTATTGATCTCAAAGATAAGTTTGTTTCTAAATCATCAATCATGAAGATTGTATCTGAATAACCAACCAGTAGCATAGTTTCGTTTATTTAGAATTATATTATTTTTCAGATTTTAGGGCTCATGTTGGTATTATTTGAAATTGTAATTTTGGTATCTATGTTTTGTAAATTCTAGTAAAAGTAATTTATATGTTCATCTCCTAAGACTAGTAAATATTTTAAATATGAGATATCTTTAAAATTTAAGATCTGTCACTTTGATAAGACAAAAATTTTGCCGTTAGGGGGAGATAGGAGGAAGATAAATGCCTTGTTCTAGAAAAATATCATAAATTATCGTTCTATAAGAATACCATAAAGCATCATTCCAAAAGAACGTATCATGGCATACTTTTACTTTATCTAATCTTGACTAAGTTAGGAGAAATTATCCCTTTATTTTATTATAAATAAAATATTAGATACTTACTCAATGTCTTAAATAATGCTGCTTAAATTGCTATACCAACTATGAATATATCATCTAGAATAGAAGTAAGTACCATGCAAGAACCAGATAAAGGCAACAAATAAATAAGTTCTACATTAAGAACGTGTAAGATCGAAAAGTTTCTAAAAATTCAGCTCTGTAGTAGAAGAGACTGGATAATAAAAACACATCCCAAATGCTCTTGAAGAAGCAGCTCCTGAAGAAGCATTTCCTGTAGAGAAAGTTCATGACGATCCGGAAGATGTCATGAAACGAAGATCCAATTTTTTAAGTATATAGCTCCGGTCGAGGATATACCTCAGATCCTAGAAGAGGCAGAGAAAGTGGTACTTCAGGGTATTCTTGCTTGTACAGTACTGAATCAGAATAATAAGCTTTAATACATTTGAACAGATCAATGTAAAAAAATTCCATTAGAAACACACCCTGACTATCCACATATTTAAAATATTGGTGGAGAGTGGAAGGTATGATCATGTTCCCATGGATCCATGGTCATCCTAGCATGACATTGTAAGAGACATCAACGTAATTGACATAGCAAGTAACCTCAATACAGAGATCGCCCATTTGACATTTAAAGTGTATTTTACTAAGAGAATGACTTCTTCCAGTATTGAAGCTCAGAATTGTAGTATGGGTGGCCAAAAGATGATGCATTGGAATCCTCTAAACCTGCAGAAGACTCCTTAGAATGATCCTAAGTGAAGAAACTGGATCGATATACATATGATCCACCTTGATAGTCCCAATGTATCCAGTTTAGTACAATGGTCTATTATGTTGATTATTATTTAAGAATATATCCTCTTGTGAAAAGGTTATGTTAGGTACCCTCTCCATTATACTGTGGCAGTAGGGACATGTAGCGAGATCTTCTGCTGGTAGCTTGATTTGGGTTAAGTAAGAGTCGGCTTGTAGGAAAGTCTCACTCAATGCGTCTCGAGTCTCTTTGAAGAGACAAAGTAGCTCATAAATAGAGAGATGTGATGGTGTATTGGAAAGTTGTGCCAATATGTCAAAGTTGTATGGTTTATCAAGTCCTCGTGGAGGGTTCTTCTTCAAGGATTTTTTAAACCAAACTTTCTTTTGTTTAGCTTTGTCCGTCATTACTTGCTTTGATTGGCCTACTTCAGGAGGAACAAAGGTAGCAGGAATATGAGGGGATAGAGATGTATCCTCCTAAGCTGGATTATAATTCTGCAAATAGGCCTTGCCAGGCCTAATTTCCCCAGATAGTACTTCATTAGCAGCTGAAGACGCATGAAGCACCATATAAAATGTCTTGCCCGTGTTCCTCTTTTTCTTCGGTTTGGAACTAGTGAAGCAGTCTTTTTTTCTATTTCGAATGATGTCGGGATGAACCTACATGACGTAATTACGTGGAGTAGTGAGGGGAATCAATCTCCTTGCTTTTTCGTAGTCTGGTAGAAAATTGACTATCTTCATCATTTCTTTTGGTACGCTTGCGATACATGTCCACCACACAATCAAACGTACCCCGAAGGACACGAGAAAGTCTAAATTACTATTTATGAACAATACGAAGAGTAAATTATATAACTACGTGTCCGTGTCAAAATGTGACATGCACGAAGTCCCGTGTAGGAGAAAAATCCCTAAATCAACACGTATCACCAAATTGTTGGGATACGACCTACACGTATCCAATTGTGGACACGACACTAGCCACAAATAAGCAAACATATGCCAATTTGATTTATATGACCAATTGACAAACACAACAAGTGTCAATCTCGGAATTCTCCTAAAATTGATATAAAAAGCACCATAACTTTCTCCATAGGCCTCCTATGAACATAATTTTAATTCCTATGGGTAGCCTATACATATGGGGTGGTTTCTCATGGTTAAATCTTAGATTTAGAACCTAATTAAAGGAAAAAAAAAAACTGAATTGTATCTATTGGAAGATGGATTCCCAATACAACCTTCAAAGTTGATAAAATTGGCCTCAAACTTGTAGATCCTTGCTTTTCTTTGTAGATCATTGTTCTCTCCTTCTAGATCTTTGCTCTACTAGTCTCCAATGGTGATTTGGAAAGGAATTGCGATGAAATTTGATAAGAAATTGATGTGGGAATGAAGGAATTTGGTTGAGAAATTTTTTTAGATCTAGTTTTAAAATGAAAAGAGGAGAGAGAAACTTTCCCCCTCTTTGTATAGGCTGGCCACTTGACCCCCTCTCCAAGTCACTATATAATGTCCATTATATTCCTTGAGGGCTCTCATATAGAAATAATTAAGGAGGGAATGTTCTAGTCTAATGGTTTAATTAAATTAATCATCCTCCTAATCAATGGGCTTCTAATTGGGCTCAATTATGACAAATAATAAAAGTTGGTGCATGAGTCTAAACTAAACTAGTTAGGTCCACTAACACAAGTCCAAAATAATAAACTAACATCTAACAATAATTAAATAATATAATAAATAATTATTCATCATGAAAAATATTTAATTAATTACAAAATGACCAAAATATTCTTTCCTAGAAAATGTGGTAGTGACACATTTATACCCTGCATCATTGGATACGGGATGTAGTTAAAAAGAACCAAACTCTGCTTGAGAAGGTTCATACAAATGACAATAGTGCAGACATGTTCATAAAAATTCTTTCAAGAAAAATATTTAAGTACTGCAGGCGGATCGTCGGGATGACGACTCCCTCCACACAGTTGTACGAAGGGGAACATTTTTTGGAGTGGTTGGGGCTCCCAACCTATGTGAAAATACCCCGGAGTTGGATTGAGTATTCCTACGTATAATATGAATACATCAATAGATTTGGATTGGATATTCCTACATATAATAGGAATATGTCAATGGATTTAGATTTGGATTGTGTATTCCTAAATATAATAGGAATATGTTAATAGATTTGGATCTGGATAGGGTATTCCTATATATAATAGGAATACTAGTTGCGGATTTGAGACTGTATATTAGGTGTCTCCTAATCCTAAAATATATCTAAAAACATTGGAGAAAAGGAGATAAAAGTGTCATTGCAACTCTGGGAAGGAGAAAGAGGGATCGAAGGCCGTTTCGGAGAAGAAGAACATTTTTTGGTAATCTATTCCAGTCATTTTTGTTCTTCGTTGGTTTATTAATCAGTTTTTTATTCTTAAATGTTGTAATGATTCGTGTTGGATCGGTGAGAAGTTTGTAAGGAGTCGGTGTATTTCTTATTTTTTATAGTTGGACTCCAATCGTCCCGTAATTTTTTTCGCAAGTGTTTTTCACGTCAAATATCTCTGTGTCCGCGAAATGTGTTTGGCATTTTTGGTTTGTGTGCTTTTGCTCAGTTCTCTCCCAGGACTTCTTGGTTTGGGGGGACGATTTTTACACTTTCGTTCCCAACAACACGTGCATAAAAATGTTAAAAAAATTTAAATACAAAATTATTACAAAAACTATCGTTTATAAGAATCAAACTCAAGCAATCAAGAAAAATACCTCTTACCTTAACCAGTTGAGTTAGAATTGTTTAGTTGTAAATAAATAATATTAGGTAGTTAAACAATTAGTTATTTAAAAAAAATAGTGAGTGGAGTATTTACTTACCGCTTAGACGGCTCACTTTTGAACAATTTTTAAGTCTCATTATAAGAGTAGAGATGTAATTCGATCATGTATTACAACCCAGATCAATCTTGACATGGGTATTTTAAAGTGTGATGGAATAAAGGTTAGAAATCATCAATTAATAACTTTAAAAAATCTAACCGTTATAGTACGACCATAGGAATATAACTGTTATAGTACAACCATTGAATTATGTAAAACATGATAGAGTTTCCTAAAATGACAAACTAATTATTGCTTCGGTAAGTAGGGCTGGCCCAGAGGGTGGGCGAGCTGGACAACCGCCCAAGGGCCTTCAATACAAAAGGCCCAAAACAGGACCCAAACTTTCATACTAGTCCAGTCAGTCCTTGCAATTGGAAGGCCCAAACCGACTCTACAACTACTTAAGTTAGCAGAAAGGAAGTACAAAGAGGGTCTACACTCACTTACACATAGTAAGATTTAGTAACCAATTAAATGGCAATAACACGATTCGAAGCATAAATCAAGAAATGCATTTAACGAGAGCAACTAATTTACTTGTTATTTTTTCCAAATATTTTTTATTATTATAATAATTAATTTGTCCTTTTGTCTCTAAATGATCTTGTTTTTATTTGCGACGTAAGTAAGCTTACTCAACTAATTACTTTTTTATGATACTATTTGTTAAATTGATTGATTAAATTGGAATCCGAATTTTTTCTTCAAAAATTTCATTTAGAAAAACTAGGTGTTTTCCATTAATTACCCGATCAAGAGACCTCACATTCAAACCATGTCCAAGGTCTCAAGAATTCTCAGACTGACTCTGCTGGCAAGTAACCTGTAATCTGTATAATACGACCGTTAGAATATTGGACAACATGATGAATTAAATATTACTATTAAGAAAAATAAAACACTAATAATTGGTGGTCGTCACTGGAATTGGCGTCTCGTCCCACTCCTAGATCTGTTTACGGGGTGCCAACCATATAGTGGTGTTTCATCCCCTATAAAAAATTGGTGGGACGTCACTAGAGTTGGCAAAATTTTAAAAAATTTCTTCTTTGCTGCAAATGCAATATATTTCTTCCCCTACAAAAAATTTTCTATTAAATTTAAATTTTCCACGAGTATATCGTATAGCAATTAGATACTAAATGGCTGATGAACTGGTAGGATCATTTAAAATTGTGCACAAGCAACACATACTGCAATTGATAATTACTAAATGACTAAATAATTGTTAGCTAGGATCGTTTGACCAGCTGGCATAGATCTAAGAAGGCTGCCTATTGATACAGAAATATTTGCAATTTACGAAAGGAATACAATAGACCCGATCGAAGTCAATTTGTCTAATGAATTATTGAGAGCGTAGGCTGGATCCAGAGCGGCCTAAGGAATGACTTCCGCATTTTGTTTCCAAAGTCTAGTTTTGTAGGAGTGCGGTAGAGATGCATCTTGAAAAGCTTCCAAAGTATATATATATTTACTTATCACTAGGACAAAAACTTGTGCGTAGTCTATGCACGTGATTACATTTTCTTCTTCCTAACTCTACGTAGCTCAGAGATGGGATTCCTGGAAGGGCATACTGAGGGGGAGAAGGTGTTCAATGGGAAGGTCTTCCCAAAGACGCTACTCCCTCCCATGTCACTTGTACCTGGTGATGAGCCAGACCTAGCCGAGATAGTGAAAGCCGAGCGCGAGTGGGTCAGCAAAACCCTCCAGGAGCATGGCGCGATCCTCTTCAGGGGGTTCGGCATCTGCTGCGCCGAGGACTTCTCGCGCGTCATCATGGCCCTCGGGTGGGACGAGTTCCAGTACGAGGGCGTCGCTGGTGCCGATCGCATCAAGTTGGCCGAGCGGGTCTACACCGCCAGCGGGATCCCTCTCGACACCATGATCACCTTCCACCATGAGATGGCAATGGTATATATATTTATTTGTACAAAGCTTATATTATAAATATGTAACATTTATTTTCTTGTTGGCTATTGCAGATGAGGAATTTTCCTCGCAGAGTCCTATTTTTCGGTCAGCAGCCGGCAGCAGCAGGCGGTCAGACGTCGTTCATTCCAAGCAACATTCTAGTGGAGAAGCTGCAGGAGGAGATGCCAGAAGTTGTCGAAAAGTTCGAACAAGACGGTATCATATATACACTCCATACAAAATCTAAGTACAGCGGTACCTCCACCATTGACACGGAGTGTACAGTTTGGCAACGGATGCTCAAAACTACTGACCTAGTGGAAGCAGAGAAGAGGTGATTACTATTTTTTTCCCACTCGCACATCCCGTGCCAAGGCTCGAAATTTCGGTACTTAAGTATTTTCTATGTTCCCCAAAATAGTATTTATTGGATCGTCTTTATTGACGGTTCAAATTAGATCATTAAATTATCGAATTCTTATGAGATTTTGATCTAATCTGAACCGTTAATAAAGACAATCAAATGAGTGCTATTTCAAAAATATACGGAGATGTTTAAGTGACGGTATCTCGATTATTATTATTATTATTTTTTTTTTCTTCTTTTTTATTTATTATTATTATTATTATTATATATATATATATATATATATATATATATATATATATAGTTATACTGAAATTTTCATCCGTTATAAAAGTTTGAACAATAATTGACTAATTATTTCCATTGGTGACAATTTGTAGGGCACTAGAAATGCTATATTGCGACAAAGTCAAGTTCAACTGTGATGGATCTGCAGTCTTTACTTACGTGATGAATCCCATACGGGAATACAATAACAAGAGGGTTATGTGGCCCAGGTTAAAGAGTTACGAGATTGGCGATAGGGAGACAGTCATCACCTATGGTGACGGAAGTCCTATTCCATCAGAGGCCATTGAAACCATCGAGAAGATTTATGAGGAAAATTGCGTCGATATCAACTGGAAAAAGGGCGATATAGTGTTGGTGGACAACCTAACGGTTCAACATGCTCGACGTCCCGGAAAGCCTCCACGGGTTGTGTTGGTGTCAATCTCAAACTGAACTAGCTAGCTAGACAAAATGCATGGACTGTTTTGTTATGGATTCGTTGTTGTCTTCTTCGTCGTTGTCGTCCTCCATCTTTTCTTTTCTCTGCGTACATGCCATCTAAAATTCAACATTGTATTAGAGTTGGGTTTGTGAAACTCAACATGCAAACATCTTGATTATCGTTTATCATAAATAAGGCCAAGAAAGGAGCCAATGCTTATTGTAAGATGTATAATGCATTTTCTTAAGGAATAATACTATTTGTAAGTGTCCCTCCAAACAATTTCTTCTTATGTGGCAGCTGACGTGGCAGTTAATATGGAAGATGACATAACAAACTTAGAAAATTAAAATTAACATTAATATTAACATTAACATTTATATTAACATTATTGTGATTTGGGATAAAACTAAATATGGATGCCCTTATCACTATCTACAACCACATCTTTTGCTATTCACTTTATATATATATATTATTAATGTGAAAAGCCCCGTGTGCATTCCAATCAACTATCATATTCTCTTTCACTTTCACTTTTATTACACGTTATATATATATAGGACCGGTGCCGACCGGTAAGTCCTCAACTCTCAACAGCTTTGGATGGAGGTACTTCATCTAATATTGGTGAGAAATATTTTTCCCTTTTTGAATCTATACAACCAATAATGATTAACCAATATTTTTCTCTTCCAGAAATTATCCTTTTATTTGATTTTATATCCTTTTTTGATTCACATGATTGTTTTAAAAATAATAAGTTTTAAAAATAATAATTATTATATGATCTTGATGTCATAGTTTATTGTGATTGAATTTGCAATTAATTTGATCATCCTTTCTCGATTGGCATCATCATTTATCTTCGCAAATATATTAATTTCATCATCTTTGGTTACAAATTGTCATTTTTATATTTGATTTTTTGGAATGAATTAAGATGACTACAGCCTAATATATTGCCTTGATTATCCATAATAAACTCAGTTCTTTGCACAAGTGCACAGGTACATTGAGAATTGAGTTATAGATAATTAGATACAATAGACATAATATTTTTCTTAGAAAAGGTTGAACTTTTTGCATCTCTGGCATTTGGCGTTTGATTAGCCCAACGACGAATTATTAATTTTTAGCCTTGTTTTAATCTTTAGGGGATTGTGTGTGGGTCATCTTAAATGATTTATAAGAACAAAATAATCATGCACTGATGATACTCTATATGCCTTCAGTTTTCTTGCATGCTTGTTAGTTGTAGTAACTAGTATATTATGCTATTCCATATCGGTAATTTTATATATCTGGATTTGTCTAGTTAGATGATTGTGTTTTCTGTGCACTATTTAAACTGATTAATTTGCTTATCTTTCTATATTATTAGACTTTCCTATTCATTCAACTTGCCTATTCTATCTTCCCATGCATATTGAACTTACTTGGCTTATCACATCAAGAAATATGTTCTATATGTTCTCTGAATTGCCTTATGCATAAGAATTTTATTTTTTCGGGTTTAAATAAATGCTAAAATGGCTAGCTCATGACTTTATATTAGAGATGGAAGGGGAGAATTATTTATTCATTCTCAGATACTTGATGCAATCTAACAAGCGAGATTTGGAAATTAACTGGTCAATCTTAATGCTAAAGTAATCAATAAGATTCTCAAGTATTTCTTGAAGTAATCCAGATCTCTCTTTAATAAACTTTGCTTCGGGTAAGTGAAGCTGGCTAATGCTAACATCCATGACTGGTATTCACTTGATCCTATGAATAATATTTTGTATTTTCATACATACTGGAGGTTTTTTTTGCAGCCATATGAAAGTTCATATTACCTAAATATTGTATCGGGTCCGGTTATTATATATAGTACCATAATATATTTGACTCTTGTTTAGAATATTTATTGCTTCTCCTTTTTGTACTATATGTTCTGTGCTATTCACCAAACTTTATCTCAAAAGAGAATTAACCCTGGAAAATCTTATTGTGATTCATCTGTCCATAATATTTTTTACTTAATTGGTTATATGAGGTGTGGTGAGGTCGATCATATGTATACGAGTTGTTGTTAACTTAATCTAGTCCAGTCCTTTTAATGATGTAAATCTTTTAAAGTTTGTGCCATAAGTTTGTGAAATTCGTAGGGTGACTACTGATGATTGTTGTCCTATTAACTATCATAGACCTGAAGTTCTAAAGACATATTTTAATTGATAGTTTACTATGTTGCTACACACACCATCCTTTAGAATAGGATCTTTTCCTCCAACAAGAATACTACATCGAATGTAGTATCCAAAATAGATGGTCTTGCTCACATTAATTAAAGGCTCCGGTAGAGCATATTTTATCCAACAAATACATAATGTCTCATACTCTCATAATTCCAAAAAAAATTACTGAGTTTTAAGGATATAAAGAAAAATGTGTATTATTTTAAAACTCTTAACAAGTGAAATAAGGAATGTTTTTGTGTAACCACCAGTCTTGAGAATTAGAAGTTAGTATAGATAACCATAAGTTCATCTAAGAGAACCAGAAGTTAGTCTAAATCGATTCTCCAGTTATTCACTATTGATATACTGTAATAAAAGTTTAGTACAACTTTTGTTTATGACAAACAAAATACTAAAATTTTATTACATATACATCAATCACATTGGGGATGTTAAGTCACATACTATGTTGAGCCAGAAGCTCAATCCTAAGGGTCTATTGTCAGCCAGAACAGAATGATCCCATAACTTTTCAACTATGGTATGATCGACCAAGACACCTCGGGACAATGATGATGAGAACTATCTAAACTAATTCGTGTGGTCAAACTCTTTGCAAATTGTAGCATATGCTATTGATCTCAAAGATAAGTTTGTTTCTAAATCATCAATCATGAAGATTGTATCTGAATAACCAACCAGTAGCATAGTTTCGTTTATTTAGAATTATATTATTTTTCAGATTTTAGGGCTCATGTTGGTATTATTTGAAATTGTAATTTTGGTATCTATGTTTTGTAAATTCTAGTAAAAGTAATTTATATGTTCATCTCCTAAGACTAGTAAATATTTTAAATATGAGATATCTTTAAAATTTAAGATCTGTCACTTTGATAAGACAAAAATTTTGCCGTTAGGGGGAGATAGGAGGAAGATAAATGCCTTGTTCTAGAAAAATATCATAAATTATCGTTCTATAAGAATACCATAAAGCATCATTCCAAAAGAACGTATCATGGCATACTTTTACTTTATCTAATCTTGACTAAGTTAGGAGAAATTATCCCTTTATTTTATTATAAATAAAATATTAGATACTTACTCAATGTCTTAAATAATGCTGCTTAAATTGCTATACCAACTATGAATATATCATCTAGAATAGAAGTAAGTACCATGCAAGAACCAGATAAAGGCAACAAATAAATAAGTTCTACATTAAGAACGTGTAAGATCGAAAAGTTTCTAAAAATTCAGCTCTGTAGTAGAAGAGACTGGATAATAAAAACACATCCCAAATGCTCTTGAAGAAGCAGCTCCTGAAGAAGCATTTCCTGTAGAGAAAGTTCATGACGATCCGGAAGATGCCATGAAACGAAGATCCAATTTTTCAAAGTATATAGCTCCGGTCGAGGATATACCTCAGATCCTAGAAGAGGCTGAGAAAGTGGTACTTCAGGGTATTCTTGCTTGTATAGTACTGAATCAGAATAATAAGCTTTAATACATTTGAACAGATCAATATAAAAAAATTCCATTAGAAACACACCCTGACTATCCACATATTTAAAATATTGGTGGAGAGTGGAAGGCATGATCATGTTCCCATGGATCCATGGTCATCCTAGCATGACATTGTAAGAGACATCAACGTAATTGACATAGCAAGTAACCTCAATACAGAGATCGCCCATTTGACATTTAAAGTGTATTTTACTAAGGGAATGACTTCTTCCAATATTGAAGCTCAGAATTGTAGTATGGGTGGCCAAAAGATGATGCATTAGAATCCTCTAAACCTGTAGAAGACTCCTTAGAATGATCCTAAGTGAAGAAACTGGATCGATATACATATGATCCACCTTGATAGTCCCAATGTATCCAGTTTAGTACAATGGTTTATTATGTTGATTATTATTTAAGAATATATCCTTTTGTGAAAAGGTTATGTTAGGTACCCTCTCCATTATACTGTGGCAGTAGGGACATGTAGCGAGATCTTCTGCTGGTAGCTTGATTTGGGTTAAGTAAGAGTCGGCTTGTAGTAAAGTCTCACTCAATGCGTCTCGAGTCTCTTTGAAGAGACAAAGTAGCTCAAAAATAGAGAGTTGTGATGGTGTATTGGAAAGTTGTGCCAATATGTCAAAGTTGTATGGTTTATCAAGTCCTCGTGGAGGGTTCTTCTTCAAGGATTTTTTAAACCAAACTTTCTTTTGTTTAGCTTTGTCCGTCATTACTTGCTTCGATTGGCCTACTTCAGGAGGAACAAAGGTAGCAGGAATATGAGGGGATAGAGATGTATCCTCCTAAGCTGGATTATAATTCTGCAAATAGGCCTTGCCAGGCCTAATTTCCCTAGATAGTACTTCATTAGCAGCTGAAGACGCATGAAGCACCATATAAAATGTCTTGCCCGTGTTCCTCTTTTTCTTCGGTTTGGAACTAGTGAAGCAGTCTTTTTTTCTATTTCGAATGATGTCGGGATGAACCCACATGACGTAATCACATGGAGTAGTGAGGGGAATCAATCTCCTTGCTTTTTCGTAGTCTGTAGAAAATTGACTATCTTCATCATTTCTTTTAGTACGCTTGCGATACATGTCCACCACACAATCAAACGTACCCCGAAGGACACGAGAAAGTCTAAATTACTATTTATGAACAATATGAAAAGTAAATTACATAACTACGTGTCCGTGTCAAAATGTGACATGTACGAAGTCCCGTGTAGGAGGAAAATCCCTAAATCAACACGTATCACCAAATTGTTGGGATACGACCTACACGTATCCAATTGTGGACACGACACTAGCCACAAATAAGCAAACATATGCCAATTTGATTTATATGACCAATTGACAAACACAACAAGTGTCAATCTCGAAATTCTCCTAAAATTGACATAAAAAGCACCATAACTTTCTTCATAGGCCTCCTATGAACATAATTTTAATTCCTATGGGTAGCCTATACATATGGGGTGATTTCTCATGGTTAAATCTTAGATTTAGAACCTAATTAAAGGAAAAAAAACTGAATTGTATCTATTGGAAGATGGATTCCCAATACAACCTTCAAAGTTGATAAAATTGGCCTCAAACTTGTAGATCCTTGCTTTTCTTTGTAGATCATTGTTCTCTCCTTCTAGATCTTTGCTCTACTAGTCTCCAATGGTGATTTGGAAAGGAATTGTGATGAAATTTGATAAGAAATTGATGTGGGAATGAAGGAATTTGGTTGAGAAAAATTTCTAGATCTAGTTTTAAAATGAAAAGAGGAGAGAGAAACTTTCCCCCTCTTTGTATAGGCTGGCCACTTGACCCCCTCCCCAAGTCACTATATAATGTCCATTATATCCCTTGAGGGCTCTCATATAGAAATAATTAAGGAGAGAATGTTCTAGTCTAATGGTTTAATTAAATTAATCATCCTCCTAATCAATGGACTTCTAATTGGGCTCAATTATAACAAATAATAAAAGTTGGTGCATGAGTCTAAACTAAACTAGTTAGGTCCACTAACACAAGTCCAAAACAATAAACTAACATCTAACAATAATTAAATAATATAATAAATAATTATTCATCATGAACAATATTTAATTAATTACAAAATGACCAAAATATTCTTTCCTAGAAAATGTGGTAGTGACACATTTATACCCTGCATCATTGTATACGGGATGTAGTTAAAAAGAACCAAACTCTGCTTGAGAAGGTTCATACAAATGACAATAGTGCAGACATGTTCATAAAAATTCTTTCAAGAAAAATGTTTTAGTACTGCAGGCGGATCGTCGGGATGACGACTCCCTCCACACAGTTGTACGAAGGGGAACATTTTTTGGAGTGGTTGGGACTCCCAACCTATGTGAAAATACCTCGGAGTTGGATTGAGTATTCCTACGTATAATAGGAATACATCAATAGATTTGGATTGGATATTCCTATATATAATAGGAATATGTCAATGGATTTAGATTTGGATTGTGTATTCCTAAATATAATAGGAATATGTTAATAGATTTGGATCTGGATAGGGTATTCCTATATATAATAGGAATACTAGTTGCGGATTTGAGACTGTATATTAGGTGTCTCCTAATCCTAAAATATATCTAAAAACATTGGAGAAAAGGAGATAAAAGTGTCATTGCAACTCTGGGAAGGAGAAAGAGGGTTCGAAGGCCGTTTCGGAGAAGAAGACCATTTTTTGGTAATCTATTCCAGTCATTTTTGTTCTTCGTTGGTTTATTAATCAGTTTTTTATTCTTAAATGTTGTAATGATTCATGTTGGATTGGTGAGAAGTTTGTAAGGAGTCGGTGTATTTCTTATTTTTTATAGTTGGACTCCAATCGTCCCGTAATTTTTTTCGCAAGTGTTTTCCACGTCAAATATCTCTGTGTCTGCGAAATGTGTTTGGCATTTTTGGTTTGTGTGCTTTTGCTCAGTTCTCTCCCAGGACTTCTTGGTTTGGGGGGACGATTTTTACACTTTCGTTCCCAACAACACGTGCATAAAAATGTTAAAAAAATTTAAATACAAAATTATTACAAAAACTATCGTTTATAAGAATCAAACTCAAGCAATCAAGAAAAATACCTCTTACCTTAACCAGTTGAGTTAGAATTGTTTAGTTGTAAATAAATAATATTAGGTAGTTAAACAATTAGTTATTTAAAAAAAATAGTGAGTGGAGTATTTACTTACCGCTTAGACGGCTCACTTTTGAACAATTTTTAAGTCTCATTATAAGAGTAGAGATGTAATTCGATCATGTATTACAACCCAGATCAATCTTGACATGGGTATTTTAAAGTGTGATGGAATAAAGGTTAGAAATCATCAATTAATAACTTTAAAAAATCTAACCGTTATAGTACGACCATAGGAATATAACTGTTATAGTACAACCATTGAATTATGTAAAACATGATAGAGTTTCCTAAAATGACAAAGTAATTAATGCTTCGGTAAGTAGGGCTGGCCCAGAGGGTGGGCGAGCTGGACAACCGCCCAAGGGCCTTCAATACAAAAGGCCCAAAACAGGACCCAAACTTTCATACTAGTCCAGTCAGTCCTTGCAATTGGAAGGCCCAAACCGACTCTACAACTACTTAAGTTAGCAGAAAGGAAGTACAAAGAGGGTCTACACTCACTTACACATAGTAAGATTTAGTAACCAATTAAATGGCAATAACACGATTCGAAGCATAAATCAAGAAATGCATTTAACGAGAGCAACTAATTTACTTGTTATTTTTTCCAAATATTTTTTATTATTATAACAATTAATTTGTCCTTTTGTCTCTAAATGATCTTGTTTTTATTTGCGACGTAAGTAAGCTTACTCAACTAATTACTTTTTTATGATACTATTTGTTAAATTGATTGATTAAATTGGAATCCGAATTTTTTCTTCAAAAATTTCATTTAGAAAAACTAGGTGTTTTCCATTAATTACCCGATCAAGAGACCTCACATTCAAACCATGTCCAAGGTCTCAAGAATTCTCAGACTGACTCTGCTGGCAAGTAACCTGTAATCTGTATAATACGACCGTTAGAATATTGGACAACATGATGAATTAAATATTACTATTAAGAAAAATAAAACACTAATAATTGGTGGTCGTCACTGGAATTGGCGTCTCGTCCCACTCCTAGATCTGTTTACGGGGTGCCAACCATATAGTGGTGTTTCATCCCCTATAAAAAATTGGTGGGACGTCACTAGAGTTGGCAAAATTTTAAAAAATTTCTTCTTTGCTGCAAATGCAATATATTTCTTCCCCTACAAAAAATTTTCTATTAAATTTAAATTTTCCACGAGTATATCGTATAGCAATTAGATACTTAATGGCTGATGAACTGGTAGGATCATTTAAAATTGTGCATAAGCAACACATACTGCAATTGATAATTACTAAATGACTAAATAATTGTTAGCTAGGATCGTTTGACCAGCTGGCATAGATCTAAGAAGGCTGCCTATTGATACAGAAATATTTGCAATTTACGAAAGGAATACAATAGACCCGATCGAAGTCAATTTGTCTAATGAATTATTGAGAGCGTAGGCTGGATCCAGAGCGGCCTAAGGAATGACTTCCGCATTTTGTTTCCAAAGTCTAGTTTTGTAGGAGTGCGGTAGAGATGCATCTTGAAAAGCTTCCAAAGTATATATATATTTACTTATCACTAGGACAAAAACTTGTGCGTAGTCTATGCACGTGATTACATTTTCTTCTTCCTAACTCTACGTAGCTCAGAGATGGGATTCCTGGAAGGGCATACTGAGGGGGAGAAGGTGTTCAATGGGAAGGTCTTCCCAAAGACGCTACTCCCTCCCATGTCACTTGTACCTGGTGATGAGCCAGACCTAGCCGAGATAGTGAAAGCCGAGCGCGAGTGGGTCAGCAAAACCCTCCAGGAGCATGGCGCGATCCTCTTCAGGGGATTCGGCATCTGCTGCGCCGAGGACTTCTCGCGCGTCATCATGGCCCTCGGGTGGGACGAGTTCCAGTACGAGGGCGTCGCTGGTGCCGATCGCATCAAGTTGGCCGAGCGGGTCTACACCGCCAGCGGGATCCCTCTCGACACCATGATCACCTTCCACCATGAGATGGCAATGGTATATATATTTATTTGTACAAAGCTTATATTATAAATATGTAACATTTATTTTCTTGTTGGCTATTGCAGATGAGGAATTTTCCTTGCAGAGTCCTATTTTTCGGTCAGCAGCCGGCAGCAGCAGGCGGTCAGACGTCGTTCATTCCAAGCAACATTCTAGTGGAGAAGCTGCAGGAGGAGATGCCAGAAGTTGTCGAAAAGTTCGAACAAGACGGTATCATATATACACTCCATACAAAATCTAAGTACAGCGGTACCTCCACCATTGACACGGAGTGTACAGTTTGGCAACGGATGCTCAAAACTACTGACCTAGTGGAAGCAGAGAAGAGGTGATTACTATTTTTTTCCCACTCGCACATCCCGTGCCAAGGCTCGAAATTTCGGTACTTAAGTATTTTCTATGTTCCCCAAAATAGTATTTATTGGATCCTCTTTATTGACGGTTCAAATTAGATCATTAAATTATCGAATTCTTATGAGATTTTGATCTAATCTGAACCGTTAATAAAGACAATCAAATGAGTGCTATTTCAAAAACATACGGAGATGTTTAAGTGACGGTATCTCGATTATTATTATTATTATTATTTTTTTCTTCTTTTTTATTTATTATTATTATTATTATTATTATTATTATTATTATTATTATTATATATATATATATATATATATATATATATATATATATATATATATATATATATATATATATATAGTTATAGTTATACTGAAATTTTCATCCGTTATAAAAGTTTGAACAATAATTGACTAATTATTTCCATTGGTGACAATTTGTAGGGCACTAGAAATGCTATATTGCGACAAAGTCAAGTTCAATTGTGATGGATCTGCAGTCTTTACTTACGTGATGAATCCCATACGGGAATACAATAACAAGAGGGTTATGTGGCCCAGGTTAAAGAGTTACGAGATTGGCGATAGGGAGACAGTCATCACCTATGGTGACGGAAGTCCTATTCCATCAGAGGCCATTGAAACCATCGAGAAGATTTATGAGGAAAATTGCATCGATATCAACTGGGAAAAGGGCGATATAGTGTTGGTGGACAACCTAACGGTTCAACATGCTCGACATCCCGGAAAGCCTCCACGGGTTGTGTTGGTGTCAATCTCAAACTGAACTAGCTAGCTAGACAAAATGCATGGACTGTTTTGTTATGGATTCGTTGTTGTCTTCTTCGTCGTTGTCGTCCTCCATCTTTTCTTTTCTCTGCGTACATGCCATCTAAAATTCAACATTGTATTAGAGTTGGGTTTGTGAAACTCAACATGCAAACATCTTGATTATCGTTTATCATAAATAAGGCCAAGAAAGGAGCCAATGCTTATTGTAAGATGTATAATGCATTTTTTTAAGGAATAATACTATTTGTAAGTGTCCCTCCAAACAATTTCTTCTTATGTGGCAGCTGATGTGGCAGTTAATAGGGAAGATGACATAACAAATTTAGAAAATTAAAATTAACATTAATATTAACATTAACATTTATATTAACATTATTGTGATTTGGGATAAAACTAAATATGGATGCCCTTATCACTATCTACAACCACCTCTTTTGCTATTCACTTTATATATATATATATATTATTAATGTGAAAAGCCCCGTGTGCATTCCAATCAACTATCATATTCTCTTTCACTTTCACTTTCACTTTTATTACACGTTATATATATATATAGGACCGGTGCCGACCGGTAAGTCCTCAACTCTCAACAGCTTTGGATGGAGGTACTTCATCTAATATTGGTGAGAAATATTTTTCCCTTTTTGAATCTATACAACCAATAATGATTAACCAATATTTTTCTCTTCCAGAAATTATCCTTTTATTTGATTTTATATCCTTTTTGATTAACATGATTGTTTTAAAAATAATAATTATTATATGATCTTGATGTCAGAGTTTATTGTGATTGAATTTGCAATTAATTTGATCATCCTTTCTCGATTGGCATCATCATTTATCTTGGCAAATATATTAATTTCATCATCTTTGGTTACAAATTGTCATTTTTATATTTGATTTTCTGGAATGAATTAAGATGACTACAGCCTAATATATTGCCTTGATTATCCATAATAAACTCAGTTCTTTGCACAAGTGCACAGGAACATTGAGAATTGAGTTATAGATAATTAGATACAATAGACATAATATTTTTCTTAGAAAAGGTTGAACTTTTTGCATCTCTGGCATTTGGCGTTTGATTAGCCCAACGACGAATTATTAATTTTTAGCCTTGTTTTAATCTTTAGGGGATTGTGTGTGGGTCATCTTAAATGATTTATAAGAACAAAATAATCATGCACTGATGATATTCTATATGCCTTCAGTTTTCTTGCATGCTTGTTAGTTGTAGTAACTAGTATATTATGCTATTCCATATCGGTAATTTTATATATCTGGATTTGTCTAGTTAGATGATTGTGTTTTCTGTGCACTATTTAAACTGATTAATTTGCTTATCTTTCTATATTATTAGACTTTCCTATTCATTCAACTTGCCTATTCTATCTTCCCATGCACATTGAACTTACTTGGCTTATCACATCAAGAAATATGTTCTATATGTTCTCTGAATTGCCTTATGCATAAGAATTTTATTTTTTCGGGTTTAAATAAATGCTAAAATGGCTAGCTCATGACTTTATATTAGAGATGGAAGGGGAGAATTATTTATTCATTCTCAGATACTTGATGCAATCTAACAAGCGAGATTTGGAAATTAACTGGTCAATCTTAATGCTAAAGTAATCAATAAGATTCTCAAGTATTTCTTGAAGTAATCCAGATCTCTCTTTAATAAACTTTGCTTCGGGTAAGTGAAGCTGGCTAATGCTAACATCCATGACTGGTATTCACTTGATCCTATGAATAATATTTTGTATTTTCATACATACTGGAGGTTTTTTTTGCAGCCATATGAAAGTTCATATTACCTAAATATTGAATCGGGTCCGGTTATTATATATAGTACCATAATATATTTGACTCTTGTTTAGAATATTTATTGCTTCTCCTTTTTGTACTATATGTTCTGTGCTATTCACCAAACTTTATCTCAAAAGAGAATTAACCCTGGAAAATCTTATTGTGATTCATCTGTCCATAATATTTTTTACTTAATTGGTTATATGAGGTGTGGTGAGGTCGATCATATGTATACGAGTTGTTGTTAACTTAATCTAGTCCAGTCCTTTTAATGATGTAAATCTTTTAAAGTTTGTGCCATAAGTTTGTGAAATTCGTAGGGTGACTACTGATGATTGTTGTCTTATTAACTATCATAGACCTGAAGTTCTAAAGACATATTTTAATTGATAGTTTACTATGTTGCTACACACACCATCCTTTAGAATAGGATCTTTTCCTCCAACAAGAATACTACATCGAATGTAGTATCCAAAATAGAGGGTCTTGCTCACATTAATTAAAGGCTCCGGTAGAGCATATTTTATCCAACAAATACATAATGTCTCATACTCTCATAATTCCAAAAAAAATTACTGAGTTTTAAGGATATAAAGAAAAATGTGTATTATTTTAAAACTCTTAACAAGTGAAATAAGGAATGTTTTTGTGTAACCACCAGTCTTGAGAATTAGAAGTTAGTATAGATAACCATAAGTTCATCTAAGAGAACCAGAAGTTAGTCTAAATCGATTCTCCAGTTATTCACTATTGATATACTGTAATAAAAGTTTAGTACAACTTTTGTTTATGACAAACAAAATACTAAAATTTTATTACATATACATTAATCACATTGGGGATGTTAAGTCACATACTATGTTGAGCCAGAAGCTCAATCCTAAGGGTCTATTGTCAGCCAGAACAGAATGATCCCATAACTTTTCAACTATGGTATGATCGACCAAGACACCTCGGGACAATGATGATGAGAACTATCTAAACTAATTCGTGTGGTCAAACTCTTTGCAAATTGTAGCATATGCTATTGATCTCAAAGATAAGTTTGTTTCTAAATTATCAATCATAAAGATTGTATCTGAATAACCAACCAGTAGCATAGTTTCGTTTATTTAGAATTATATTATTTTTCAGATTTTAGGGCTCATGTTGGTATTATTTGAAATTGTAATTTTGGTATCTATGTTTTGTAAATTCTAGTAAAAGTAATTTATATGTTCATCTCCTAAGACTAGTAAATATTTTAAATATGAGATATCTTTAAAATTTAAGATCTGTCACTTTGATAAGACAAACATTTTGCCGTTAGGGGGAGATAGGAGGAAGATAAATGCCTTGTTCTAGAAAAATATCATAAATTATCGTTCTATAAGAATACCATAAAGCATCATTCCAAAAGAACGTATCATGGCATACTTTTACTTTATCTAATCTTGACTAAGTTAGGAGAAATTATCCCTTTATTTTATTATAAATAAAATATTAGATACTTACTCAATGTCTTAAATAATGCTGCTTAAATTGCTATACCAACTATGAATATATCATTTAGAATAGAAGTAAGTACCATCCAAGAACCAGATAAAGGCAACAAATAAATAAGTTCTACATTAAGAACGTGTAAGATCGAAAAGTTTCTAAAAATTCAGCTCTGTAGTAGAAGAGACTGGATAATAAAAACACATCCCACATGCTCTTGAAGAAGCAGCTCCTGAAGAAGCATTTCCTGTAGAGAAAGTTCATGACGATCCGGAAGATGTCATGAAACGAAGATCCAATTTTTCAAAGTATATAGCTCCGGTCGAGGATATACCTCAGATCCTAGAAGAGGCTGAGAAAGTGGTACTTCAGGGTATTCTTGCTTGTACAGTACTGAATCAGAATAATAAGCTTTAATACATTTGAACAGATCAATGTAAAAAAATTCCATTAGAAATACACCCTGACTATCCACATATTTAAAATATTGGTGGAGAGTGGAAGGCATGATCATGTTCCCATGGATCCATGGTCATCCTAGCATGACATTGTAAGAGACATCAACGTAATTGACATAGCAAGTAACCTCAATACAGAGATCGCCCATTTGACATTTAAAGTGTATTTTACTAAGGGAATGACTTCTTCCAGTATTGAAGCTCAGAATTGTAGTATGGGTGGCCAAAAGATGATGAATTGGAATCCTCTAAACCTGTAGAAGACTCCTTAGAATGATCCTAAGTGAAAAAACTGGATCGATATACATATGATCCACCTTGATAGTCCCAATGTATCCAGTTTAGTACAATGGTCTATTATGTTGATTATTATTTAAGAATATATCCTCTTGTGAAAAGGTTATGTTAGGTACCCTCTCCATTATACTGTGGCAGTAGGGACATGTAGCGAGATCTTCTGCTGGTAGCTTGATTTGGGTTAAGTAAGAGTCGGCTTGTAGTAAAGTCTCACTCAATGCGTCTCGAGTCTCTTTGAAGAGACAAAGTAGCTCATAAATAGAGAGTTGTGATGGTGTATTGGAAAGTTGTGCCAATATGTCAAAGTTGTATGGTTTATCAAGTCCTCGTGGAGGGTTCTTCTTCAAGGATTTTTTAAACCAAACTTTCTTTTGTTTAGCTTTGTCCGTCATTACTTGCTTCGATTGGCCTACTTCAGGAGGAACAAAGGTAGCAGGAATATGAGGGGATAGAGATGTATCTTCCTAAGCTGGATTATAATTCTGCAAATAGGCCTTGCCAGGCCTAATTTCCCCAGATAGTACTTCATTAGCAGCTGAAGACGCATGAAGCACCATATAAAATGTCTTGCCCGTGTTCCTCTTTTTCTTCGGTTTGGAACTAGTGAAGCAGTCTTTTTTTCTATTTCGAATGATGTCGGGATGAACCCATATGACGTAATCACGTGGAGTAGTGAGGGGAATCAATCTCCTTGCTTTTTCGTAGTCTGGTAGAAAATTGACTATCTTCATCATTTCTTTTGGTATCGAGACGACCCCATCTCGAACTTCCAATGCTGGGAAATTATCGAACTACAAAGACACCATGTTGGCAGTGACCTTCTTTTCGTTGGTATGGAGTATAATAGTTTTAGAGTCTATCGGGTTCTTAATTTTCCTTTTCAATACATAGCAATCCTTAGTAGGATGATGCACGTATCGATAAAACATACAATATTTAGGGTTATTGGTAAGACCCACTTTTTTTGGCCTTCTGACATAAGATAATTTAAGTTTGTTAGCCTTCATCTGAACATATAAAATGTCAATGATGTCTTCCACTACCAAAATACGGTAGATTAGCGGCATTATTTATTAATGTAAGAACCAAGCATCGCTTTTTCTAAATTTAGCGACGCAAAACATATACGTCGCAATACATCATTGACGGTGACAAATTACGACGAATATCGACTACTGCTAGGTACTATGGAAATCGACGACGGTAGAAGTCACTAAACGTCGCTATATTTTTAATAACAGTGACGTTTAGCGACATTGTTTCGTGCATGTCACTATATTTTTACTAACATCAATGTTTAGCGACATGATTCGAGTGACTTTGCTAAAATTTTGTTAACAGTCGCTCATAATTTACTTTCCCCCAAAAATAATTTGATCAAAAATTTCTCCCTAACCTCCACCCCCTACGCTTTCCCTCCTGCTAGTGGTCCCTCCGACCCTTCCTCTCATGTTCTTTCCCTCCGGCGGTGCTCCAGATCCTCCTCTTTGGCTCATTCCCTTCGGCCACGACAATCACCACTCCTCCGACCATGACGACCACCACCACCACTCCTCCTCTCCGGCAGGTAACTCTTCCTCTCCTTGCACATCTCTCCTTTATCAATACCAACCAGAGTCCCTCCTTCCCTTTCTCTTTAACCCTACCACAACAGCCCCTCCTCCATTCCTAAACCCAACCTGGGCCCCACAACCATATTTTATGACCTAGGCAAGTACTCACCCCTCTTTTCCAATTTCAATTTAATTTGCCCAATTTACCGTATTTATGATTACAATAATAGTTTATGTTCTTATATATATATATATATATATATATATATATATATATATATATATATATAATTTTCCTATTTGATACATTATAGGATATCAGAATTTATATAGAAAATTAAAACATGTTCTACTATATCGGAATGGAATAAGTTGTAACCGACACCCATGTTTGAACTTACCTATTTGATACTAGTTTTGGCTAGACTTAGTACCTATTTAATTAGGAATCTAGTTCGAACACCTAGGCTTACCTATATAAGAAAAATTGAAAGTATTGTTCAATGTCGAGCGATATGAAAAACTAGAACTAAATGATGAGGATACTTTATAACATTTGTATATAAAGTTACGTTTAATTAGAAGCTTGATGCTAGGATGGATACCTAGCAAACAAATACACTTAGGCCTATACTAGGTAGACTATATTTTGAAGAATGACAAGTATAACCAGTTAAGCTCATTCGGTTAACATGCATCTTTGGCGCATTCATAGCTAAGCTCCTTCAGTTAACATGTATCATGAGCTATAGAGATATGTTGCACAGACACACAGCAAAATCCCGGTATCTTGTTTTTGCTCGCATTTGTGACCATATTCATGCAACATAGATAACTACGTTTTTTACCTATTTGAAAATATTTTTATCTCATGTTCGTATATGTATAATGGATATAGTTAAATAGGAACCCAAAGTGCTGAATCGATATAGTTTGGCTATCATTTGCTATTCTTAGTTAAATAGGAACCCAAAGTGTTGAATCTAATATGTTCGACATGATATGAGACAAAATTATCAAGAAGTGTTGCCAACACCTAATTCTTGGCTTTTCACTATCCATTTATGAATTAAAGTAATAGTCTTCACCACAAGTCAACATTCACACAATCATGTACTAAACCAAGAATGTGAGTTGGGAGCTTGCATACCCACCCAATTGGGGTCAAGAATGTCGATGGCGTAGAGTTGCATCACACCGTTGGAAAGAATACCCTTCTTAGCTTAAATATATCAGTGTAAAGTGTGTAGGGTTTAATGATCAAAATTGATTAAGATATTGCTTTATGTATCCATCCATTTGGATGATATACTAGAATAATGTGTATCCAATTTTGCAGAAGTATTTAATATTGGATATGAATTACTACTTGCGGTATCGTTCGTGGATGTACAACTGTTATCCTGATGACATGTGAGGTGTGCGAAATAAATTTATATTGTGGGTAGAGCAGTTCCTGTAGTTTGCCAAGGCGTTCCATCAGTACATGGACGGCACCAAAATTAATTATCCGTATGTGAGATACTACAACTTAAAATTTTATCCAGAAGTGGGTGTGACATATCATTTGTACTCGAAAGATTTCACGATAAATTACTATCTGTGGACCTCACACGGAGAGCTTTGTACCTTTAGAATTTGAGTTGGACCCTTATGTTGAGCCGTATATGGATGCCCATGACGATGCTAATTACGACGACGGGTGGGTGAACATATTTTTCGAAGATGCGGGACCTAGTTTCTATCCGAATAACCATGATGCAGAGGAGGAACCAAATGCCAATATTATAAAGTTCATGGATCATTGCTAGAGAATAGAAGGACCTAAAGTTTTTAGACGAGTACGTGTTGAATCTGAGAAGATGCGTCAACCCGGAGGAAAACAAACTTATGGTTATGAAGAGACACGATTGTCATGCATTCATAGAGGTTAATTCCGACTGTATTTCAATAATTCTTATAGCAGGTCATTTGGGATCTATTGACAGAGCTTAGCATATTCTTCAGAGATCTTTATCATACTAAGTTGCTCGTTGATCGTCTAGAAAAGGAAGAGAAGGGCATTACGGTAATACTGTGCAAGCTCGAAAGGGTATACCCTCCTGGATTCTTTGACTCCATAAAATATTTGCCAATTCATCTTTCCTATGAGGCACATATTGGTGGGCCTGTTGATTATCGGTGGATGTACCCATTCGAGCGATATTTGAACCCCGAAAGAGAAATATAAAAGATAAGGCATGGGTCGAGGGATCTATTTGTGAAGACTATGTTCTCGAGGAGATTATAAATTATGCTCGATGTATTTCAAGCCTCATATTGGTAATAATAGGACGAGAGCTCCGAGAAACGACGATGGATATCGGAAATCTAATGATGCAATAATAAAAGTATTTAATGCTTTCAGAAATCCTTGGGGAAAAATAAAGAAACGGTATATGAATGGTGATGATCTAAGTGTCACAACCCGTACCTGGTTTAAGGGTACAAGTCAAAAATAACGCCTAGCCTACGCCGCAAAATCGGCGGTAGAACGATGTCTGGATAATCAATCTAGCAATATAATAAACCACCAAAAATAACAATCACACATCTAAGATTAAGAATAGCACAAATATAATAAAGAATATAATAGACACATATAACTCATGAGTCAAAATAATAACATTAATGAGTCTGGATAGAAACTAAACAATAAGTTGGAGACAAATCCAGTACAAAGAATACTAAGAAGCTACAAGTCCCCGGTCATCCGTCTCAGTTGGGATAAGTCCCTCCTGAGCCATGGTCTCTGACTCTAAACCCAAAACATCTTGAGGTCCGTAATGTGTAGGGTACCACTCCTCAGTGTCATCTGGGAAAAATATATCCAGTCAGGAAAGTAGCAGAGTACATAACTAACAGCAGTTCTAATCAATGATAAAAACTATGTAACAGTAAATAGATGTGAATATACAAGATATAACAATAGATACAAGAGATATACAATAAGGAAATACTAAAATAAATACAATAATGAGCAATATGGCAATGAACAAGAATACTAATGACTAAGTGAGTGAGTACCAGCTTTAACATGTAATCGGCTTGGGAACTTGGTACAAGATATATGGCCTGGCTAATCATACGTGCGGTGTATGATTGATACCATTCAAGTACAAGATATGATGGGTAAGATCACATATCTACACTAAATACTCTCCAACCCCGACTGGCGTAGTAAATCTAACTATGGTACGCTATGGCACGGGATTCTCCAGGAAGGTAGCAAGTCTCATCGAGAATCAGTGTCTGTACATGCATAAGATAATCAATAAAATAAGGCTTACACAAGATACACCATATAACCAGGAATAATATCTCATGACAAGATCCGGATATAGCAATCCGTGTAACCATCTAGTCAAGGAAACATGGATATCTACACTAGATAAAATAAACATAAAGGATATCATAAATAAGAAACTATCAGCGAATGTACACGCCAGAAGTCCAAAGAATAGTCTCACAGATGTCTGATACGGTGCCTCGAAGACTTAGATATGGAATACAACATCAATACAAGGTTTTGGAATAAAAATAAGTTAAACTAGTCAACATCTAGGTCAAAAGCTATTTCTAAGTCAAAATAGTCAAACTAGATCAACTCTTAAGTCAAACCGGTCAACCCATGGTCAAACTATGGTCAACTATGTCAAACTACCTATTTCTAAGTTGCATGAGTCTATCTCAAGGATATTGGGTTCATAAACTTTGAAACTAGGTCATACAAGCTATATCTAGGATACTAAGATACCGTATCTTAAGATACGCATACCAAAATATGAAAACAGTCACATATGCACATATCAAACAATATTAAATATAAAATCCTAAATATAAGTGCTAAAGGGACACATTGGTTTCGAACCAACTTGGTATCGTAATATTAACCTCTATCTTGATGTCCAAACCCAAATACCTTGGTTATCCTCACATACCTTGATACTTACCTTGGTATCTCAAGGTAATTACGATATCTAGTATATCTAACTACCCTTCTAGCTATGTATGTATGTATCGATCCAAAATAACTACTAGTATGCACTAATAGAAGTACAAATACTAACTACCAACTAAACACTAACTATCAACTAGACACTTACTACTAATACATATGCACATATATACATAAATATATACATAACTAGAGATACACATAACAATAGATAACTAGCTAACTAAATATACTAACTTAAAAACTAAATAACTAGCTAGACTAACTATTTAAATAGAATACTGAAAAGCTTACTATATGCTGCCTCGTGCCTTCACATAGTTGTTACTGCTGTTGTTTCACTGACTGGCCGCTGCTGCTGCTCCTTCATATATGCCTGCTGCTGCTGCACTTCCAAAAATGCTGCTGCTGTTGGAATCCACTTGTCGCTGCTGCTGCTCTTCTACAATGCTGTCGCTGCTCCTTCATATACTTGCAGCTGCTGCTGCTCTTCCAAATAATAACCTGATTCTTGTCTTTAAATCAGTGGGCAGAACTTCATTTTCTGATTCTTGCACGCCTTAATAATAACCTGAGTTTTTGCTTACAATATTTTCTTAAGAGAATGATAGAACCTGCCTTGCATGTTAATGAACGAACTCACCTAGCTTGTCTTTGAATCAATGTCTGCTAAACGAGAATCCTGAATTGCCTGCTTAGAGTGCATGAACAAGTTCACTATCGTCTATGCTTCAAGAGAACCATACTGTGCCTGAACGTGTTCAAGTGATAAGTCGGATTGCCCCGCAACAACGATTGTGTTCTGATGGTTAGTCTCGTCTGCATACTAGAGTTTATTTGATAGTGTTCCATTTATTCGCACGCGGTCGGACAATGGCTTTTGGTGGAGAGCTGAACTGCATGCGTCCATGCCACCATGGGTCACAGCTGCCATTAGCATCAGAGAATGAGTCATTGGTATGCTGTTCCACCAGCTGCCGATCCTGAGATACTCGGGGACCGCCCTGCATATAGCTAAGTCATTGTGTTGGCTTGGATAGTGACTGCCCCTAAGATTGTGTATTATGTGTCTAGCTTTGCATCTGACCCTGGAGTCGCACGAGACACGCTGCGCACACCCTAAAACATGAACGGATTGCTTGCTTGCATATTACATATGAACTCTGTTTCCAAACATGTTTCCAAAGTAATGTAATATGACTCTGCTAGAACTGCATGAAATGAACCTAGGTAAAACTAGAAAGATCACTAGTAATATAATGTTTTATAACATGATTACTTAGTGCCTGTTTGAGTGAATGCTTGTTTCTGTTCAGTTGTTTTATCTCACCAGTACTTGTATAAAGTGCTGACCCACCAACAGTTTACTTGTTCGCAGGTACTGGATCGTCCGAGGGAGCGATAGGCGTGCCACAGTCCCGAAGACCCAGAATCCTGGTTTCGATTGTTGCCCCGAGAATGCTATCGTATAAGGGGGCATAATGTATGGAACGAGCGTGTGCCTTTGCTAAAGGAAACCCAAGTTGCCTCGATTGTCCCGAACGCTCAGTTGGCTAAATGCATTGCATTGCAACAAGTCCCTTTCGCTGCTTAACTCGATTGATGCGATGATAGCCAACTATCAACTTAAACGATTGGCCTTGCACGGGCGCAACCCCAGGCCCATGCAGCATCACGTTCCCCGAAAGCTCGACTCGGGCCCTATGCATTAGCTCCCCTTCCTCCCTCGCACCCGCGGGACGGGCGCGGTGATTCGCTTCCGGCGCGCCGAGGCACGGTGATTCGTGCCCGGTTCGTTAATTCTCGGCCGTACGGGGCGGGGCAGGGCGGAGCGGCGGCCCGGGCGGGACCGGGGCATGACAATATATATGAATAATATGAAGAGTCAAATATAGATCTACGTGTCCGTGTCAAAATGTGATATGCACAAAGTCCCGCGTCGGAGCAAAAATTCTAAAATCAACACGTATCACCAAATTATTGGGATACGACCTACACGTACCCAATTATGGACACGACACTAGACCTAAACATATAAGCATACGCCAAATTGATCTATAGGACCAATTGACACATACAACAATTATTAATCTCGAAATTCTCCCAAAATTGATACAAAAAGTACCATAACTCTCTTAATAGACCTCCTATGGACACAAAACTAAATTCTATGGATAGCCTATGCATATGGGTTGATTTCTCATGGTTAAATCTCAAATTTAGAACCTAAATTAAGGGGAAAAACTGAATTGTACCAATTGAAAGATGGATTCCCAATAAAACCTTCAAATATGATAAAATTGGCCTCTAACTTGTAGATCATTGCTCCTCTTTGTAGATCATTGCTTTCTCCTTCTAGATCCTTGCTCCACTAGTCTTCAATGGTAATTTAGGAAGAAATTAGGGTGAATTGAAGTAGAGATGATAAAAATTGGGTTGAAGGAAATTCTAGATCTAGATTTGAAATAAAAAGAGGAGAGAGAAACTTTTCTCCCCTATTAAATAGGCCTCACTTGCCCCATTCCTCCAGCTACTATGTAAAGTCTAAAATATCCCTTGGGTCCTCTCATGAAGAAATAATTAAGGAGGAAAGATTCTAGTCCAATTGTTTAATTAAACTAATCATCCTTCCTAATCAATAGGCTTTCTAGTTGGGCTAAATTCTAACAATTAATACATGTTAGTCCATGAGTCTAAACTAAACTAGTTAGGTCCACTAACATAAGTCTAAAAATAAATTTAACATCTAACAACAATTAAATAATACAACAAATAATTATTTATCATGTACAATATTTAATTAATTATAAAATTACTAAAATATCATTTCCTAGAAAATATGGTAGTGACAAGTCTACCCTCCTTAAAATAATTTTTTTCTTGAAATTCAAAGACAAAAACTACCCCCAGAAAATAACAGAACATAAAAAAAGTACAGAACTAAAAAACAGAACTAACTATGAAAGAACATACCTCAAGGCACAAACAAATATGGATAACGCTCTCTCATTTCATCCCCTCTCTCCCAGGTAGACTCCTCTGGAGAGTGATGCCTCCATGCAACGCGTACCAAAGGAATAGTCTGGTTCCTTAGCACCTTCTCTCTTCGAAACAAAATCTTAACTAGCTGCTCTGGATAGTTAAGAGTAGGGTCCACTTCTATCTCCGAGTGATCCAACACGTGAATAGGATCTGTCACGTACCGTCTCAACTGTGACACGTGAAACATGTTTTGCACTCCCTCCAATGCAGGTGGCAAGTCAAGTCTATAAGAAACTGCACCGACCCTTTCTAGAATAGTGAAAGGTCCGATGAATCGTGGACTAAGATTCCTGCCTCCACCGAAGCGATTCGTGCCTCGTGTCAGAGAAATCCTAAGAAACACCAAACCACCCACCTCAAACTCCAAAGGTCTCCGGTGGCTATCGGCCAAATGCTGTTGTATGTCCTATGCCATACGAAGTCTGTCTCTAATCAACTGAACCTTCTCCGTTGCATCTACAAATATCGTCCTATGACAAGGGAGTATGACACCTCTGACCATACAAAGATTTAAAATATGGCATCTCTATACAAGCTTGGTAGCTATTGTTGTAAGCAAACTCTACCAAATAGAGATGGTCCTCCCAAGAACCCTCAAAATCTAGTACACAAGTGCACAACATATCCTTGAGAGTCTAAATAGTCCTCTCTGACTGCCCGTCTATCTGGGGATGATATGTAGTACTGAACTTGAGCTGAGTGCCCAAACTCACCTACAAACTCCTCCAGAAATGAGAAGTGAAATGACTATCCCAATCCGAGACTATGCTGACAGGAACTCCATGTATCCTAACGATCTGCCTCACATACATCTCTGCCAGCTTCTCCGTAGACAAACCCATCTTGAAAGGCAAAAAGTGGGCTGACTTGGTCAACCTATCAACGATGACCCAAATCGCGTCTTTCCCTCCTGGAGATCGTGGAAGTCCGGACACAAAATCCATAGTAATGTGCTCCCACTTCCACTCTAGAATGGGTAATAGCTGAAGTAAACCTCCTGACCTCTGCCTCTCGACCTTCACCTGCTGGCAAACTAAGCATATGGAAATAAACTGTGCCACTTCCCTCTTCATGCCATACCACCACACACTCTTTCGCATATCCTAATATATCTTGTTGGCACCTGGATGCATGAAATACTGAGAGCGATGTATTTCTTGCAATACCTCCTCACGTAGCTCCCCACTAGGCACACACAATCTAACTCCATGCCGCAAAGATCTATCCTCGATAATGGTGAAATCATCCTCCAATCCTGCTCTCACCTGAGCTCTAATGCTCCTCAGAGATACATCCTTATACTGTGCTGCCTTGATCCTGTCCATCAAATCTGAGGGTATCTGCAATCCCCATATCTGTATACCAATACTAGGAACTATCACCTCAATGCTCAAGCTTTCCAAGTTCTCCAACAAATATCGATCATATGTCAAGAATATAGCTATCGGATACTTGCTCAAGGCATTAGTAACTATATTAGAGTTCCCAGGATGATATTGCAAAGATATATCAAAATTCTTCATCAGTTCCAACCACTGACGCTGTCTCATGTTTAATTCCTTCTGCGTGAAAACGTACTTCAAACTCTTGTGGTCTGTGAAGATCTCCATACGCTCTTCGTACAAATAATGTTTCCACAGCTTTAGGGCGAAGATGACTGCTGTAAACTCCAAATCATGGGTAGGATAGTTCTTCTCATGAGGATGCAATTGTCGGGATGCATAGGCAATCACTTTCCCATTCTGCTGAAGAACATAACCCAAACCTTTCCCTGATACATTAATATAAATAGTTTAACCTCCACACCCTGATAGCAATATCAAAATAGGAGCATACGTCAACCTCTTCTTCAATTCCTCAAAAGCAACCTGGCAATCGTCCGTCCAAACAAACTCTATATCCTTCCTGGTGAGTCTGGTCATCAGCTCGACAATCCTCAAAAAATCTTGCATAAACTTCCTGTAGTAGCTTATCAATCCCAAGAAACTCCTGATCTCTACTACTGAACTCGGGGTCTTCCAAGATTCTACTGCTGCGATCTTCTTCGGATCTACTGAAATACCATCACCAGTCACAACATGCCCCAAGAACTCCAACTTGTCTAGGAAGAACTTACAATTTGACAGCTACCCATACAACTTCTCCTTCCTCAGCACATCCAACACAATTCTCAAATGCTCCTCGTGCTCCTCTGATGTCTTCGAGTATATGAGTATGTCATCGATGAACACTACCACAAACATGTCAAGGTAATGATGGAACACCTTGTTCATCAAGTTTATAAATATCGTCGGTGCATTAGTCAACCCAAACGGTATCACCATAAACTCGTACTGACCATACCGAGTTCTAAAAGCAGTCTTCGGTATATCCACCGGCTTCACTTTCACCTGGTGGTAGCTTGATCTCAAGTCTATCTTAGAAAAATATCTTGGCACCACTCAACTGATCGAACAGATCATCAATCCGTGGAAAAGGGTACTTATTCTTGATAGTGGAATTATTCAATGCCCTTTAATCAATGCACATGCGTACCGATCCATCCTTCTTCGGTATAAACAATACCGAGACTCCCCACGATGAAGAACTCGATCTGATAAACCCCTTATCCTGCAATTCGTCTACCTGCTTCTTCAGCTCGACCAGCTCACTGTTGTTTACTCTATATACATGTTACGAAATTGGTTCTGCCCCTAGCACCAAGTCTATAGAGAATTCAATATCTCGATCTGGTGACAACCCTGGCAATTCTTCAGGAAATAAATCTAAAAACTCTTCTATCAATAGATGTGACAACTTCTTGTCTTCCACCATCGCTCCACAAGTAATGCCTCCCAGCCAAGGGATTGACCATTTCCAAAACCAGTGGGCAGATTCTTCCTGCTCTGCAGCTCCTCTAGCAAACTCGAACTCTGGCTCTCTTGGCAGACCAAATAAAACTCTACCTCCTCTACTAGCACGGTGCCTACTCAACCAATCGATCTCGAGTACAATATCGTAGCTCAAAAATGGCATTACAAGTAGACATGCACTCAACTCCCGGCTTCCTAGAGTAACTCTTCGATCCTTACAAATATCATTAACCAGGATAATGCCTCCCCCGGTCATGATCTTGCAAGTCCTAAGCAAAGACTCAGCTACCAAACCATGCTTCAGAGCAAAAAAAACAGATACAAAACTATGGGAAGCACCACTATCAAACAAAGCTAAAGCTGGAATGGAATCAAGAATAATAAAACCTATGATGACATCTCCGGTGGGCTCGTCCTCCTCGATGGTCATAGCAAACGCTCGTCCCTGACGGGCACCTCCCTGTGGCTGATGCTGGACATAACGCTGTTGTTGTGTCGGAAGCGGCCCCCCTCGGCTGTACTACAGGTGGTCTCGTCGGTGCCCTCGGAGCTGAAACTGCTCTCTGAACTGTACGACGAGGATACTCTCTCAGCTAATGTCCTTCAGTACCATAATACAAACAAACTCCTAGCCTCCTTCTGCAAACTTCCCAGATATGGTCAGGCTTCTTGCAGTAGTGGCAAGGAGCTTGCTGTAATTGCCTCTGCTACTGAGGTACATGGTGAAACGGTGCCCTAGCTGGAGTCTGGTGCTGCTGTGACTGCTGGAAAGGCATGGATTGGAAATAAGGATGTTTGACAGATACTACACTGTTGTTTACCTCCAAAAAAGAATTACGGTCTCTCTTGGGCTTCAAATCCAACTCTCGCTCAATCTTGCATGCCTCCGCAAGTATCTCCGAGTAGGTCCCATAAAAAGATGGAATGAGGATCTTCAGTTCCCAGTTTAGATCCTCACAGAAATAAATAACCTGAACCTCCAGCTCTCTCACTAAATACTCTGTAAATTGGCTCAACCTGCTGAACCCTGCAGCGTACTCCTCCACAGATATACTCCCCTAAATGAGACTCTCAAACTGCCTCCCCAAGTCTATCCTGTCTGCTCGGGCGAAGAACTTCTTCTTGAAGAGGTCCTTGAATACCTCCCAAGACTGTCCCGCGTCAACAAGAATCGGCTCATTCCTGAACCAAGTACGAGCGACGTCGAACACTTGAAGTCCTACCGCCTCAACCTTTAGATCCTCAGAAAGACGTGAGACCTTATAAGACGCTCAATGTCCTCGATCTAATCATCAGCATAGACGATGCCCTCCGTCCCTTTGAAGACCCTAGGCTCCAGCTTCTTGAAGTCCTGAATATTGCCTGGATGAAGTTGAGCAACCTGAGGAGCAACTTGTTTCTAGATCGGAACTCCTCTCTCAACTACGGTACGAGCAAGCTGATGAGCACTCTCGATGCCCTTCCGTAAAACGTCGGTCTGCCTCTGATGTACTTCAGACTGAGCCCTCTGTGCCTCGAGCATCTCACAAAATAGTGTAAACATCTGTGTCACCTCTGCTGACACAGGAGGTGGAGGTGGAAGCCCCTCAGATACAGCTGGTACAGTACTCTAAGTAGGTGGAGGACCTCCGAAAGCAGCTGACACTCCAATCACCGAAGAAGTGACTGGTATATGCCCTCGGGATATCACAGACCTCTCAGAAGCTGCTCTCCCCTGTTACGATCTAGTCTTAGGCGGCATCCTGAGACAAAGTGAAAGAAAGAATCAATATGGCACATGATGTAAGATACTGAAGGAAAGGACAGATTAAGAGATCAAGTATCAATATCAAGAAAGAATATTTGAATGGATAAATTTTTTTTTCCTAGATGTGATTGAGTATTCTCAACTATAGCCTATATCCTATATCCTAAAACAGGCTCGTAATAGTACAACTAAGTCATCGTACTACCACGACATCGCATAACCTGCGAAGCCTGACCTGCATGGGCTACCACTAAAAATGTGTCACGACCAGCACCCGGTGTAAGGGTACAAGTCGGAAACAAAGCCCAGCCTACGCCGCCGAATCGGCGGTAGAACGCTGTCTGGATAATCTATCTAGCAATATAATAAACCACCAATAATAATAATATACTCAATCACACATCTAAGATAAAGAATAGCACGAATATGATAAAGAATAGAATAGTCACATACAACTCATGAGTCAAAATAATAATATCAATGAGTCTGGAGAAAAACTAAACAATAAGCTGAAGACAAATCTAGTACAAAGAATACTAAGAAGCTACATGTCCCGGGTCATCTGTCTCAGTTAGGATAAGTCCCTCCTGAGCCAGGGTCTCTGTCTCTAAGCCCACAATATCCTGAGGTCCGTAATGTATAAGGTACCACTCCTCAGTGTCATCTGGGAAAAATATATCCAGTCAGGAAAGGAGCAGAGTATATCTATAACAACAGTTCAAATCAATGATAAAAACTATATAACAATAAATAGATGTGAATATACAAGATACAATAATAGATACAAGAAATATACAATTAAAAATACTGAAATAAATACAATAATGAGCAATATGATAATGAACAAGAATACTAATGACTAAGTCAGTGAGTACCAGCTTTAACATTTGATCGGCTTGGAAACTTGATACAAGATATATGGCCTGGCTAATCATACGTGCGGTGTATGATTAACACTATTTAAGAACAAGACATAATGGGTAAGATCATATATCCACACTAAATACTTCCTAAACCCGACTGGCAAAGTAAATCCAACCATGGTACGCTATGGCACGGGATTCTCCAGGAAGGTAGCAAGTCTCCTCGAGAATCAGTGTCTGTACATGTACAAAATAATCAATAAAACAAGGCTTGCATAAGATACACCATATAACCAGGAATAACATCTCATAACGAGATCCGTATATACCAATCCGTGGAACCATCGTGCCAAGGAAATAGGGATATCTACACTAGATACAATGAACATAGAGGATATCATAAATGAGAAACTATCAGAGAATGTACTCACCTAAAGTCCAAAGAATAGTCTCACAGATGTCTGATACGGTGCCTTGAAGACCTAGATATGGAATACAATATCACTACAAGGTTTCAAAATAAAAATAAGTTAAACTAGTCAACATCTAGGTCAAGGGCTATTTCTAAGTCAAAATAGTCAAACTAGTCAATTCTAAGTCAAACCGGTTGTCACGCCCCAGTCCCAAAAATACGTAGGACTAGGACACGTAAGCATGCCAGCCGCATGGATATGGCAACTCCAATATATGGAAACCAGATCCATACGTACGCTGTAATATGAATATCAAATCCACAAGTGGTATAAAATGTAATACAAGTCACAGGGTAAAATCTAAATCTCATCCACCAAAATCAAATATAATTAAACAACCAATATCTATGGAACTGGATCTCAATAGGAAGTATCTAAGGATGATAGTTGGATGGAAACAAATCCACTACCAACTCGAATGGAAAAGTACAACACAATAAGCACAATATGAGAATACCAGCTAACAATCACGGGCTCGAAGAGAAGACATCCTCTAAACATCTGTAACCATCCGAATCTGGGCTCCTGCGAATACTCAAGAACAGATACACCTGGCAGGGGACCAGGTCCTCAGAGGGACATAACAACATACTTAAACACATGCCAATAAAGTACTGAAATAAATATCCAAAGGGGTCGTCTAACCGTCTAAGTGAATGCAGTTAAGAACAACTTTCTCCACAAGTGAGCTATCTGGCTGAAAACTGGGATTTGGCATGATTCCCTTTTGGGGATCCAGGGGCCCAAAGGCACGTCGTCTTTTGAACGGCGGAGGCCCGCCAATGTACATAATATATATATGGTTCATCACCACTCGTATCTCCGGAGGAGAATCCGGGCGCACAGGAAAAAGTGCAATGGAGCTCAAATATGGTACTTGTTGTTCTCCCCACCCCATGCTCTAAGCATGTCACATCCATGACACAATATGGTTCATAGCCTATTCTTAGTACCCTAGCCCAATCCTGCAACCAAACAAGGACAAGGATGGGACCACCGTACTACAATAGGCTATGTCCCTAGACCTCTAATAACTGCTAAGTCTACTAGCATGCAAAGTTTCTAACAGCAGTTATTCCTACGCACGGCCCACACGTACAGGAGGCCAAACCTGCACACAAGTCCGTGATCTACATGAGACTCACAACTCGTGTAACAACTGTGTCACGGCCAATGAACCTAATGATGCTACATGATAATGGGGTAGTCTCATAAACAAGGTCAATGCAAATACATAAATAAAAACATACCGCGATGACACCGTCGTGCATATTTTATATAACAGTTAAAATATATGAACTAAAGACAGAATTGAAGATGCATGCAACATATGGAATATAAATAACAGTACAATGGCAAGGTATACTTGCCTGGCAAGAAAGCTGCGATGTACCAATAACCTACTCCAGAAGTTGCGTAGAACAAATCCAATATCCTATGTACACATAAATCTAATGCGATAAAATCATTAGTCATTACACTAGCACATACACAACCATATTTACACTGGACTCAGGGGGTACACTAGGGTTAATACTATTTATCTAATACGGTCAATTACGCGTTAAATTACGCGGGTGTCACGCCTTCAAGTACTGTACACAATCCGTCAGTCAACTGACAGGTGTCTACGCCAGTACGTTAGTGTACGTAAGGCGGACAATTCCCAAGTGTTTAGGGTCAACATGGTCAACGTGAGTACGGGACAGTCCACGGTGTCCTAGGGTCGTACAGTCTGGATATATAGTCATAATTATTATTAGCATATGATTAATTACAATATACCTATTTACCATATATATTTATATATTATCCAATAGTTATACGTATTCCAAGTTGAATAGTATGCATATACTAAATATGTATAAATATATTAAATAAAATAATATACGCATACGAGTACAAGTTCGTGTACGCAGCACTGGGTTCACCAACTCAGGGTCCGATATCAGCTAGCAGTCATAAGCAATACGCATGTCCTAATGGCACACACACGAACATGCATAAAAGGAGAAGACGGACAGGTTCATACCTCGGAGTACGTGCACGGGTACGACGGTGGAGTTGACGACGATGGCGACGACTATAACGGCGATGATGGTGAGGACGACAGTGATGATGAGATGAGGATGAAGTGATGATGGTGATGATGACGAGAATGATGGTGTTGACGAGGAAGGTGATGGGGACGATGGGATGATGATGATAACGACGATGACGGGATGACGATGATGCGATGATGATGGTATGATGATGATAATGGTGATAGAGTGATGATGATGAATTAAGATGATAATGAGGATAACTATATTAAAGACGATGATGATGGCCATGATGTAGATGACGATGATGTTGGGGGTGATGACAAGGATGGTGATGACGAGGACGACGATGGGGACGATTAGGGTTTAGGTATTGGTGAAGATGATGATTGTAAGGGCGTTAATAGCAATGGTGGAGGTGATGATAATGTATGGTGGCGATGTGTTAATAGATGAAGATGATGGGGATTACGTATGATGAGGATGATGAATTATAATGATAATGGTGAAGATGATCGATGATGATGGAGTTGATGATATTGATGAGTGATGGGATGAGGTCTGCCGGAGTCTGGCCAGGGAGGCGGTCCGGCCAAGGAGGACAGCGGGTGTGCCTCAGGTTATGGGGGTCCGGTGAGGCCGATACGGGAAAAGGGGTGGCTGTCAGGCAGGGAGTCTCGTCTAAGCGGTGCCCGGGGTCAGGTGATCCGAAGTCGGGGAGATCACCGGAGGAAGGAGTCGGAGAAAAGGGAGTGCTGGTGGTGTTAATGGAGATGGTGGTGATGGTTCATCGATGGGGATTCGGGGTGGTCGACTGCTGGCTCAAGGAGGAGCAGCGGGTCGAGGCTCCGGCAGCGGAGAAGAAGAGGACGGGGTGGAGTCGACTACTGTGCTCCGGCCAGAGGGAAGCGTCGGGTCGAGGTGATGAGCGGCTGTGCTCAGGGCGGAGTTCGGTATAGAGGCGGGGCTCGGTGTTGTCAGGCAGTGTCAAAAGGAGAAGGAGATGATGATGGGGGAAGAGGTGGCTGTGGCTCATCGGAGATGACGATGAGAAGGAGTGGAGGTGGCAATGGTGGTGGTATGTATTCGTGCAGCGGGGGAGATCGTGGTGGCTCCGGTGGGTCTTCAGGCGGTGGAGGAGAGAGGAAGTTTGAGGAGGAGGACGTCGAGGGTCAGGCGAAGGGCTGCTCCGGCGAGGCTAGGCTCCGGCGGAGGTAGGGGAAAGAAGGAAGAGGATGAACAGGGATTGGGGGGGAAAGGTCGGCTGAAAACTTAGTTTTAGGTTTAGAAAAACAATAAAGAAAAGAAAGAAAAAATGTTGTATTTATATACATGTGGGATTGGGTTGACCTAGGAATAGTTTGACTTGGTCAACATTCTCCTAGGGATGGGCCTTGGGCTCACATGAGGGTGTTTGGGAAGGCTAGAATTACATTACTTAGATGTGAAGGTAAATTTAATATACGGATGATGTGCGCGCGTGTTGCGCATCCCAAAAAATTATGAAAAAATCTACGTGAAGGGGAAAACTGGGTTTCTTCATGAATTGTCCAATGGTGGGGATACCTCAATGTATTTTTGCATAAAAGCCCCCCCAACAATTAGAAAATTGCACAAAGGCAAAAAATTGGATTTAATTAATTAATTCGATGCGCATGATGTTCTAGAATTAATTCGGAGTATATGGGATTAAATTTAGGCGGGCCACAAGTGACAGGGGCATAGATGGTACAGTGTAGAATATTAATAAAATTTGGTTTGCACAAAACGGTCAAGATTGTGTCCCCAATTTTGATTGGGACGCACAAAGGTACAAAATTGGAATTTATATCGAATTAAGAAATAACGTCCGCGACGTTTATTGTGCGGCTAAAATATAGCATCAGAGAGCAATATTATAAGTTGTACAAGGATCAGAATAGTAGGCGGGCATGTCTAGGATAAGGTTGTGAAGTTTGTTAGAAGGCAATGGCTAGTGAGGTGTCCCAATTATATAAGCAACGGTAATGTGCTCTACGCGATATAAATTAATGCATAATTAAATGAATGCCATATTCTAATTCAAATTGGTTCAAACTAGCCCTAATTTTACTATCTAATCCAAGTAGCCCTAATTTTGGGTGAGGGGGTTTATAATCTACCCGACTTAAAATAATTTTGTCCTCAAAATTAAAATAGGGTAGGATTTCTCTACCTAACCTCACTTGATTACAGTCTAAAGAATTCTCCTTAAGTTAACATTGCAGTTTCTACCCAACTTAGAATTTATCCATCTATCATCTAAGGCTATACATCTAAGAAGGCTATGTCCCAAATTATTTAATCATGCTATTGAATCCTTAAAGTTTTTTAACACCAAATATAACATCTATGATATGCCCTTAATCATTTATAACAGAGGGTCACCAAGTCATATGATTAGTCTATGGGGTATACCTAGCGCTATCAGTGTATCACCTATTTCCAAGCATGAGGTTTCGTCTTTCTGAAACAAGGAAAGACGGAAAACAATGGTAAAGAGTTCAAGGAGGGGTAATAGAATGGAAGTATGGAAATTAAAGCGTTTAAAGGATTCAAATAGGAACTGTTAAAGTAGTTGTGGATTGAAATCCTATTTTGGTAATTCCTATTCACATGCTCGTATTAGTACAGTTATGTAACCGATACGATCCGCTCAGACATATCTAGAGGGTAAGTACAGGTGTCTACTAGTCAACTATATATCTCAATCTACGTAAAGTATTATTGCGAAGGGCGAATCAAGCGCACTATGGTTGATCAGACCGTAATACACTGATTCTGATTAGACAATTGTATCAGTGGGCGTCCCCAATAATACATATCTCATTATCAAGCTCGATAAAAGAACAAGCTTGCAAAACTAGGCTATATTAGCAGCATAAGTCAAGGTAGTACAACAAACATAAGTACGCTAGATGATGATGAAAGGAGGTACAAATTAATTCAAGTCCGCAAAAGCAAAAACAATATAAGCATTAATAATAAAAGACTCTACAATCTCTACAGTTATCATAAAACCTCCTTGTCTAAGTCGCTAGTCGACCAAATAGGGGTACGGGTTTCTAATTTCTAAAGTCTGAATAAACACTATCTTCTTATACAGTCTAAAGTTGTGTCATCCTATTTCACTTTACCAATGGGTTAATAGGGCTATGTGGTACTATGGTGTGAGGTATACTATATAACTTATAACAATCAAACTACTATTGCAATGGTCTTAAGGATATAGTAGAAGCTCTTGTTAAGGTCTACGAAAAGGGTCTTAGTACCTATTAGGGTATCTGCTTACATTACATAAGTCATGGTCGTCTTAAGCCTTTGTCATAGTGCTTATAGAACAAGTGTCAATAGCAAAAATAGAAATATTACTAGTCTCAAGGGAAGGGAATATAACTCGTATCGAGGTGAGGGTACAATTTATGCGATTTAACACTAAAGGATAATCATCGGGTCACAGTCTGTAAGAACAACTCAAACTTATCAAACTTTAACTACCAAGCAAAAAAATGTTCAAATTCAATACTACACTATAATCCTAGCAAACTATGTGTCCTTAACAAGAATGAAATTACTTGGCCTACTATAAAAAGTGTCAGGTGGTACGAGTTAAAAGACGAAGAAGAGAAAACATGGTTAGTCGTCGCACAAGTAACGAGCGCTAGGGTTTTAGAGGAACAATGAAATTAAAATAGGGGCTCTAGATAGCATCATGGTTTTCTAAAGGGGAGTGGGGTGCTAGTTGCTAGGTTCGAGGCATGATTAGGAAAATATTCTAGGCATTGCTCCTGGCTTTCTAAGGTAATATCTGCTTATCTTACGACAAGAATCTAAATTTATGGTTCTCCAATACTCATCTAACGGCATGGGTTAGGTTTAGTCCTAATATTTACTTTGGTTTTCTATTGGTTCCTCAATACTAGGGTCAACATTATGGTAAAACTTCTAACTAACTCTAGTAGTGTCTATACTACTCTTTAAGTCTTTATAATACATCAAGGGGTAATGGTCAATCCATCTACAGGTAAGGGTGCTATGGTTTATTTAAGTATTCTACTCAGTGATGTGTCAACAATCTAGTTGTACTCTGAATAGGAATGTTACTCTGCTTATCATCCAATCAATAGGAACTTCTATATTCTAGGAGAAGACTATACTCAAAGAACTATTAGGGAAGTACAGGAATCAAGCAGGATACAATTGTTCAAAATAGAAAAGATGAGTCATAGTCAATTGTGGATGAGATCCTATACTCTAGTCCTAGGTGCAGGCTTGTTCGGTACAGTAACGTAACCGAGACAATATGCTCTCGACCTGCATGGGCCACCACAAAAATATGTCACGTCCCAGTCCCAAAAATACGTAGGACTAGGACACGTAAGCATGCCAGCCGCATGGATATGGCAACTCCAATATAGGAAACCAGATCCATACGTACGCTGTAATATGAATATCAAATACACAAGTGGTATAAAATGTAATACAAGTCACAGGATAAAATCTAAATCTCATCCACCAAAATCAAATATAATTAAACAACCAATATCTATGAAACTAGATCTCAATAGGAAGTATCTAAGGATGATAGTTGGATGGAAACAAATCCACTACCAACTCGAATAGAAAAGTACAACACAATAAGCACAATATGAGAATACCAGCTAACAATTACGGGCTCGAAGAGAAGACATCCTCTAAACATCTGTAACCATCCGAATCTACGCTCCTGCAAATACTCAAAAACAGATACACCTAGCAGGGGACCAGGTCCTCAGAGGGATATAACAAGATACTTAAATACATGCCAATAAAGTACTGAAATAAATATCCAAAGGGGTCGCCTAACCGTCTAAGTGAATGCAGTTAAGAACAACTTTCCCCACAAGTGAGCTATCTGGCTGAAAACTGGGATTTGGCATAATTCCCTTTTGGGGATCCAGGGGCCCAAAGGCACGTCGTCTTTTGAACGGCGGAGGCCCACCAATGTACATAATATATATATGGGTCATCACCACCCGTATCTCCGGCGAAGAATCCAGGTGCACAGGAAAAGTGCAAAGGAGCTCAAATACGGTACTTGTTGTTCTCCCCCCATGCTCTAAGCATGTCACATCCATGACACAATATGGATCATAGCCTATTCTTAGTACCCTAGCCCAATCCTGCAACCAAACAAGGACAAGGATGGGACCACCGTACTACAATAGGCTATGTCCCTAGACCTCTAATAACTGCTAAGTCTACTAGTATGCAAAGTTTCTAACAGCAGTTATTCCTACGCACGGTCCACACGTACAGGAGGCCAAACCTGCACGTAAGTCCGTGATCTACATGAGACTCACAACTCGTGTAACAACTGTGCCACGGCCAATGAACCTAATGATGCTACATGATAATGGGGTAGTCTCATAAACAAGGTCAATGCAAATACATAAATAAAAATATATCGCGACGACACCGTCGCGCGCATTTTATATAACAGTTAAAATATACGAACTAAAAACAGAAATGAAGATGCATGCAACATATAGAATATAAATAACAGTACAATGGCAAGGTATACTTTCCTGGCAAGAAAGCTGCGATGTACCAATAACCTGCTCCAGAAGTTGCGTAGAACAAATCCAATATCCTATGTACACATAAATCTAATGCGATAAAATCATTAGTCATTACACTAGCACATACACAACCATATTTACACTAGACTCAGGGGGTACACTAGGGGTAATACTAGTCATCTAATACGGTCAATTACGCGTTAAATTATGCGGGTGTCGCATCTTCAAGTACTGTACCCAATCCGTCAGTCAACTGACAGGTGTCTACGCCAGTACGTTAGTGTACGCAAGGCGGACAATTCCCAAGTGTTTAGGGTCAACATGGTCAAGGTTAGTACGGGACAGTCCACGGTGTCCTAGGGTCGTACAGTCTGGATATATAGTCCTAATTATTATTAGCATATGATTAATTATAATATACCTATTTACCATATATATTTATATATCATCCAATAGTTATATGTATTCTAAGTTAAATAGTATGCATATACTAAATATGTATAAATATATTAAACTAAATGATATATGTGTACGAGTACAAGTTCGTATACGCAGCACTGGGTTCACCGACTCAGGGTCCGATATCAGCTAGCAGTCATAAGCAATACGCATGTCCTAATGGTACACACACGAACATACATAAAAGGAGAAGACGGACAGGTTCATACCTCAGAGTACGTGTACGGGTACGACGATGGGGTTGACGACGATGGCGATGACTATAACGGCGATGATGGTGAGGACGACAGTGATGATGAGATGAGGATGAATTGATAATGGTGATGATGACGAGAACGATGGTATTGATGAGGACGATGACGAGGATGGTGATGGGGACGACGGGATGATGATGATAATGACGATGACGGGATAACGATGATGCGATGATGATGGTATAATGATGATAATGGTGATGGAGTGATGATGATGAATTAAGATGATGACGAGGATAACTATATTAAAGACGATGATGATGGCCACGATGTAGATGACGATGACGTTGGGGGTGATGACAAGGATGATGATGACGAGGACGACGATGGGGACGATTAGGGTTTAGGTATTGGTGAAGATGATGATTGCAAGGGCATTAATAGCAATGGTGGAGGTGATGATATTGTATGGTGGCGATGTGTTAATAGATGATGATGATGGGGATTACGTATGATGAGGATGATAAATTATAATGATAATGGTGAAGATGATCGATGATGATGGAGTTGATGATATTGATGAGTGATGGGATAAGGTCTGCCGGAGTCTGGCCAGGGAGGCGGTTCGGCCAAGGAGGACAACGGGTGTGCCTCAGGTTATAGGGGTCCGGTGAGGCCTATACGGGAAAATGGGTGGCTGACAGGCAGGGAGTCTAGGCTAAGCGGTGCCCGGGGTCAAGTGATCCGAAGTCGAGGAGATCACCGGAGGAAGGAGTCGGAGAAGAGGGAGTGCTGGTGGTGTTAATGGAGATGGTGGTGATGGTTAGTCGATGGGGATTTGGGGTGGTCGACTGCTGGCTCGAGGAGGAGCAGCGGGTCGAGGCTCCGGCAGCGGAGAAGAAGAGGACGGGGTGGAGTCGACTACTGTGCTCCGGCCAGAGGGAAGCGTCGGGTCGAGGTGGTGAGCGGCTGTGCTCAGGGCGGAGCTCGGTGTAGAGGCGGGGCTCGGAGTTATCAGGCAGTGGCGGAAGGAGAAGGAGATAATGATGGTGGAAGAGGTGGTTGTGGCTCGTCGGAGACGACGATGGGAAGGAGTGGAGGTGGCAATGGTGGTGGTGTGTATTCGTGCAGCGGGGGAGATCATGGTGGCTCCGGTGGGTCTTCAGGCGGTGGAGGAGAGAGAAAGTTTGAGGAGGAGGACGTCGAGGGTCAGGCGAGGGGCTGCTCCGGCGAGGCTAGGCTCCGGCGGAGGTAGGGGAAAGAAGGAAGAGGATTAACAGGGATTGGGGGGGAAAGGTCGGCTGAAAACTTAGTTTTAGGTTTAGAAAAACAATAAAGAAAAGAAAGAAAAAATATTGTATTTATATACACGTGGGATTGGGTTGACCTAGGAATAGTTTGACTTGGTCAACATTCTCCTAGGGATGGGCCTTGGGCTCACATGAGGGTGTTTGGGAAGGCTAGAATTACATTACTTAGATGTGAGGGTAGATTTAATATACGGGCGATGTGCGCGCGCGTTGCGTATCCCGAAAAATTACAAAAAAATCTATGTTAAGGGGAAAACTGGGTTTCTTCATTAATTGTCCAATGGTGGGGATACCTCAATAGCTTTTTGCATAAAAGCCCCCCCAACAATTAGAAAATTGCACAAAGGCAGAAAATTGGATTTAATTAATTAATTCGATGCGCATGATGTTCTAGAATTAATTAGGAGTACATGGGATTAAATTTAGGTGGGCCACAAGTTATAGGAGCGTAGAGGGTACAGTGTAGAATATTAATAAAATTTGGTTTGCACCAAACGGTCAAGATTGTGTCCCAATTTCGATTGGGACGCACAAGGGTACAAAATTAGAATTTATATCGAATTAAGAAATAACGTCCGCGACGTTTATTGTGCGGTTAAAATATAGCATCAGAGATCAATATTATAAGTTGTACAAGGGTCAGAATAGTAGGCGGGCATGTCTAGGATGAGGTTATGAAGTTTGTTAGATGGCAATGGCTAGTGAGGTGCCCCAATTATAGAAGCAACGGTAATGTGCTCTACGCGATATAAATTAATGCATAATTAAATGAATGCCGTGTTCTAATTCAAATTGGTTCAAACTAGCCCTAATTTCACTATCTAAGCCAAGTAGCCCTAATTTTGGGTGAGGGGATTTACACCGGTCAACCCATGGTCAAACTATGGTCAACTATGGTCAACTATGTCAAATTACCTATTTCTAGGTTGTATGAGTCTATCTAAAGGATTAGGTTCATAAACTATGAAACTAGGTCATATAAGCTACATCTAGAATACTAAGATACCGTATCTTAAGATACGCAAACCACAATATGAAAACAGTCACATATGCACATATCAAACAATATTAAATATAAATCCTAAAGACAAGTGCTAAAGGGATACCTTGGTTTCGAACCAACTTGGTATTGCAACATTAACCTCTATCTTGATGCCCAAACCCAAATACCTTGGTTATCCTCACATACCTTGATACTTACTTTGGTATCTCAAGGTAATTGCGATAACTAGTATATCTAACTACCCTTCTAGCTATGTATGTATGTATCGATCCAAAATAACTACTAGTATGCACTAATAGAAATACAAATAGTAACTACCAACTAAACACTAACTATCAACTAGACATTAACTACTAATACATATGCACATATATACATACATATATACATAACTAGAGATACACATAACAATAGATAACTAGCTAACTAATTATACTAACTAATAACTAAATAACTAGCTAGACTAACTATTTTACTAGAATACTGAAAAACTTACTTTCTTGAGCAAGACTGGTTGCTGCTGCCTCGTGCCTTCACATAGTTGTTACTGCTGCTGTTTCACTTATTGGCCGTTGCTGCTGCTCCTTCATATATGCATGCTGCTGCTGCTCCTTCATATACTTGCAGCTGCTGTTGCTCTTCCAAAATGCTACTGCTACTGCTTCTTCATGTGATCGAACCCCCCTCCCCCCCCGACATACAACACACAACCAAGAACCAACACATATATGTACCCCATAGATCCCATCAATCTCTAACTATATGTATATACTCTCTTACTATATATATATATATATATATATATATATATATATATATATATATATATATATATATATATATATATATATATATATAACATATAAATATAGTTAATACATACACTCATACATATAGATAACACACCCTTACATGTATATATATCCATATGTACACACACATCTATACAATATCAAGTACTACCTACTCAAAATACATATAATATATATGTACATATATATAACATACATATATATATCATAACTTATACAAGTAGCTATTAGATATATTCATAAGTATCACTATACATACATATATGATACATAGATATATGATACACTAATACAATAAATATAGATATACATATCAATAAATATAGATGAATACATTCATTATCCATGACTAAGAGCAATAGAATTTAGATCTAGAAATGCATCATAACAAGCACGTGGAATACATCGCACCCGTATCCCACTAGATCTAGGATACGTTTGCGACACGAGTCCACCACACAACTAAACGTACCCCGAAGGACACAAACAAGTCTAATATAATATATATATGAACAATACGAAAGGTCAAATATAGATCTACATGTTCGTGTCAAAATATGATATGCACAAAGTTCCGTGTCAGAAAAAAATCCCCAAATTAACATGTATCATCAATTTTTTGGGATACGACCTACACGTACCCAATTGTGGATACGATACTATCTCCAAATATACAAGCACATGCCAAATTGATCTATATGACCAATTTACACACACAACAATTGTCAATCTCAGAATTCTCCTAAAATTGATACAAAAAGTACCATAACTTTCTCAATAGACCTCCTATGGACACAAAAGCAAATCCTATGGGTAGCCTATGCATTTGGGTTGATTTCTCATGGTTAAATCCCAGATTTAGAACCTAAATTAAGGAAAAAAACTGAATTGTACCTATTAGGAGATAGATTCCCAATGAAACCTCCAAATGTAATAAAATTGGCCTTCAACTTGTAGATCATTGCTCTTCTTTGTAGATTCTTGCTTTTTTCTTCTTGATCCTTGCTTCACTAATCTCCAATGGTAATTTGGGAAGAAATTAGGGTTGAATTGAAGTGGAGATGATGAAAATTGGGTTAAAGAAAATTCTAGATCTAGATTTGAAATAAAAAGAGGAGAGAGAAACTTTTCTCCCTCTTCTTAAATAGGCCTCACTTGCCCCCTCACTTCAACTACTATGTAAAGTCTAAAATACCCCTTAGGGCCTCTCATAAAGAAATAATTAAGGAGGGAAGGTTCTAGTCCAACGATTTAATTAAACTAATCATCATTCCTAATCAATGGGCTTTCTAGTTGGGCTAAATTTTAATAATTAATACATGTTGGTCCATGAGTCTAAACAAAACTAGTTAGGTCCACTAACACAAGTCCAAAAATAAATCTAACATCTAACAACAATTTAATAATACAACAAATAATTATTTATCGTGCACGAAATTTAATTAATTATAAAATTAATAAAATACCCTTTCCTAGAAAATATGGTAGTGACACTAAGCGTTGCTCAGTTGTATATATTACTCAATGACGATGAGGATAAATTGAAGAAGCTAGAGGGATAAGTAATTAATACTTCCACGTTTACATTATCTCAATATAATAGTATACGCTAATATTATTACACTAATCAGCTGAGGCTTTGTTGTTTTTTAGAATATTTAATTATGATGTGAGGTCGAGTAGACCATACATAATAGATGAAGAAGTAGAACATGAAATAAGATGCTAGTTTTCTTCTTGGTTGAGTGCATATGAAAGGATGTCGATAATTACTTTTTGTGTATGCACTTGCACAATAACTAACGAAACTTTGAACTTAATATCGCTTCTTTGGTATTTAGGTCAATCGTCCATACACAATACTTCAGAATGAATCTATTAGAACTGTAGACAAGTGTAACTACCTAGTTCCCCAAGAGGGATATTTTTGTCATTTTTATATTATTTAATTTTGTGAATAATTATTCTATTTATATTTTTTATTGACTAGTGGACTAGCATATGAGATAGACTAGTTGTTAATGAACCTAAGTGAATCCAACTAGACTTGACATGACCCATTAGTGCAACTAGTTAAGTTTAGTCATAGTTGACTCTTTAATTAGGAAGAATAAATAAAATATCTCTTTCATTAACAATAGGACCTTTCTTTAGTTACAACCCTTTAATTAATTAAACCTTCATCTTATAAAGGAGGGGCAACTCAGATATATCAAATGGACTAAAACCTAACCCTAACCCTAAAGGAATAGGGGCCTGCCCTATATTTGTGGGGAAGAGCCACTCTTCTCTCATTTATTAGTGCACTCATTCCTAAATAGATTCTCCCAAATTTGAGAGAAAACTCTAACCTACCCTCTCTCAAATCAATTCTATTTTCTCTTATTTCTAATCCTAGAGGAGGCTAAGGAGCTTGTCATTACTAGAGGAAGAATTGGAGGAAGCTTTAAAAGGAGGATTGTGTCCAACCTTCATTTGTATCCATTTGGTGGTAATATATTAAAAATTCATCTCCCAATAGGTAAATTTCTATTTCCAATCAATTTCATGGTTAATATGATGTATTAAACCTATAGAAATCCTTCATTGGGAAAGGACTACCCATAGAAGGAAGAATTGGGTTCATATGATTCTTATTATGAGAGTTACATTAAATTTTGTGTCTATTTGGGAAAAACTCTGAATTTGGAACACAAGTATTTGATTTTATGTCTATTGTGTCTGTTGATGTTAAATTAGCATTAGAGTGGTATCATGACCATGTGAGTGTATGTGGGTGGTGGTAGTAAGAGTATCATAGGGAAACTAGTGCGTATCATGAGTATCATACTTTTTCACTATAGGTGTATGATGAAATGACACTAGTATTGGTGAGAGTTAGTTTATCTATAATATATATATATATATATATATATATATATATATATATATATATATATATATGTGTGTGTGTGTGTGGGGGGGGGGGGGGGGGGGAGTAATTTATGAATTGTGGATGAGTGTTAGTGTTCCAGTATGTATATGTGTGTTATATATGTAGTGAGTGTATTATGAGAGACTGGATATGTTTACACCTGTATATAGGTTATGTTGTGAGTGCCATGAGGGTGTGTAGTGCAGTGAGTTGAGAGAGAGTGTTATGTATGTGTGTAGGTGAGCAAGTGACTAAATTGGTATAACCATAGGTGGTTGAGTGTTCATGAGGGTGTCCCATTGTGTTAACTGGGTATATCACAATGTGTCAGTGAGTGAATTGGCTATGAATAGTATTGGTAGCAGATTGGGGAGGAGTGTTGGGTCTATGATTTTGTGGACAGGTGTACATGAGAAGTGTAGTGTTATGTCTATAGGAGTGGTGTTTATGTTGGGTGATGTATATCTCAAATCTGTGAGGTTTGTAAAGAGATATTTGGAGCTTCATGTGCAGTAAAGAAGGTTTGTGTTCTGGTGTAAGAGTATGGGGTATGAGTTCTTGTGTAGTAGCAACAAGTATGGGTGTGCACACTAGTGCACAAGTGTGCAGGTAGTAAAGGGGAAAGTGACTGCACATTAGCAGCAGCTGTGTGCTTGTGCACACATAGAGCAGCACCACTTAGAGCTGCAGTTGGTGCCTTGCTTGTTATGTGAAGGGCTCGGGTTGAGGGTACACTAGGTCTGTTTCGGACCTGAGATAGAAGAGCAGTGGGCAACTAGGGTAGTATGAGGGTTTGTGTGTATGGTAGCAATCCAGGTGAGGGTTTGTTTTGGGAGGCATAACTATAGGTTGGAGGCCTCAGTGTTGTTGTAAAGTGCACAACCAGTGCACTTTATGACACAGCAATGAGGTATCCAAGTTGGGTTTTAATGTCAGTTATACATACTAGTGTGTGGGTGGGTGTAACACTATTGTAGAGTAGGAATGTGATGGGTTAGTGTATTTCAGTCTTAGTTGAGGGGATTGGAGAAGCTTAGACTATGGATTGCCTGTAGTGGACAGGTATTCACTTGTGTGTGGTAAAGGATAGATTGGAGGGCCAAAGGAGAAGTCAGTTTCTCTCAAACTATTATATGAAGGTTGTTCATCCTGTATATCATAACTCACAAGTAATGCCCATTTAAATATTGTTTAGGACAGTCATCCATAAGGAGAGAAACTGCAGTTTAAGGGGGAGTTACTGCAGAGCACTACAAGTACAGGCAGTTGAGGATCTGTCATGTGGCATTGGGAGAGAAGTGTGAGTGACTGTGTGCCTAGGTATTAGAGTAGTAAATGGTTTAGAGGTAGTATTGCTTATTTATGAGTTCAGTCCTAGTTGGTGTGAGAGTGTTAGTGTGTGTAGTTGATAGGAGAGTTGTATTCAGGTGATTGGGTACTTGTATACTGTTGTGTTGGAGGTATGAGAGGGTGACCAATTCCATATACCCAAAAAACTAAAACATTGTGCAAACTAAATACCCATCAATCCAGTATAACATTGTCACGCCCCAGTCCCAAAATACGTAGGATTAGGAATACGTAAGCATGCCAGCCGTATATATATGGCAACTCTAATATATAGATACTATAATATACACGTACGCTGTAATATGAATAATAACTCACATGTGGTATAAATATTATCATAAGTCACAGGACATAACTAAATCTCATCCACAGAATCAAATAGAAATAAATAACCAATCTACTATATAACTGAATCTCAATATGAAGTATCAAAGAATGATAATCGGGTGGAAACAAATTCACTGCCAAACTAGAATATAAGGGAAACCACATAAGAACATCTAATGAATAATGAAACTCGAAGAGAAGACCTCCTCGAAAGAGATAAGTAGCAAGTCCTGATTAATGCTCCTACAAATAGTCAAGATCGTCTACACCTGGAAAGGGACCAGGTCCTCAGAGGGACATAACAAGATACATAGAAGCATGCTAATTTGAATACAGTAAACATTCATAATAGGTAGAAAATATATAAGTACGCTGTATAAGACAATCTATATGAATGCATAATAAGGACAACTTTTTGACGTATGGGCATGGGTAGGCTACTCTATCTAATCTCATAACTCACACACACGTCAAGAGCATCAGAAATTAACATACCTCAAGGGTAGCGACCAGCGCGATACCAAAAATTGACATACCTCGAGGGTAGCTACTAGCGTGACACAACTACTGTAGTGCGTGCTAGTTACTACGATTTACCCGAGTGGTTATAGCCTATACACCTACTGATTTTCCTCCCCTCCCATGATACTATGTGTCAAGTGTGTGTCAACATATATATAGTATATAATTATGACTGAAAAAATACACATGCAATGAATATATAAAAATATAATAAGCATGCAAAGTACTGTAAGCAATTTGGCAAGGTATCTTGCCTGGCAAGAAAGCTGCAATGTGTAAGCGTCCAGACGTTAGGCGCAATGGATCAGAAACCATGGTATCAGAATGAACATCTTCGGATGTTGAAATAAACATCATCAACGTTCCCATAATAAGCGAGATAGCTAAAAAAATACCCTTTCGTCCAATTTGGACACATGGGTAAAACGGTAATTTTGGATTAAAACGGGTTCACATGTGGGCTACTTTGCATGGAAAAGCGTGCCAGAGGTAATGATCTCTAAATGGGATAAATTATAGGTCAAACAAATTCTAAAGGTAGATACGAACTTAATGGTATGTCCAATTTTGGATTCCGGTCAGCCGAACACAATTTTGCCCTAAAAGTCAACCGTGAGACCCGCAAATAGGCGGCTTGGTCAACTGTCTCAAAATTGCGTAAAACTTGGGTCACTGGACTAGCGTGATACCACGAATCCAATGGCATAAATTTTGTCGTATTCCGACGAGCGTACACTAAATGGTACGGTATTTTACAAGAGTTGTGATACGAGAACTTTTTACGGATACGGGTTGATTCCGACACGCACACACGTTTGAATCAGCTTCCGCGAAAGTTTGCACGTCAGGATATATCATACTGGCCTTTTGGTGCAATTGGTACGAGACAAGGCAGTCCCGTTTGGCGGGGCGCACTCCGTATCACAATTTGCGAATATTTTAAAAATAAGTTTTTGGTCGATTTAGAGGCTGAATAATTTAACATATAGAACAAATTAACGAAAACTAAAAGAACAAAAAATTTCTCAGTTATATAGAGAAAAAATCCTTTAATTAGTTTTTAAAAATAATAAACAGGTTGATGGCAAAATAGGTGTGAACATGGGGTTTTGGATTCAAAATTCTGAACTGTTTTGGTCAATTTTTCGGTCATTTTCTGGTCAATTTTTTAACCAATCCGGGACACGAAAACTTGTCCTTCTTGAATAAAAATCCTAGAGGGTTAGGTTGTGAACTTATACGAATAAACCGCTCGAGAAAAGGACATAAGATGAGTGAGTTACATCACCTTGAAGATGGTGCTTAAGACAGTGTTTTTGCACGCGTGTGTACATGTCCGCGGACGAACGACAGTCGGCCGGCATGCTGCGAAGGTGCTGCACGGCGGAGCCGGTCGGCAGGGGGGTCGCCGGGGTCGAGCTAGGGTTAGGGTTTGGGTAATGGTGGATGGTTGGGTAAGGGTTTTGGTTTAGTTTTAATATATAAGTAGTATATATATATAGAGAGAGAGAGAGAGAAAGAAACAAAGAATTCGAGAGGGGGGGTAGTCAGCTGCTGTGGGGTTTACTTTTGGATAGTTAGGAATTTAGGAATAGGGTTTGCTATAGGTTTGTTAGTATTTAGTAATAGGTTAGTTATTATTAGTATTATTCTCTTTTCTTTTCTTTTCTTATTATTGATACTATTACTATTACTATTATCATTATTATTATTACTACTATTACCAATATTATTATTATTGTTTTTATTGTTATTATTATTATCAACCTTATATTTATTATTATTATTACTAAGATTATTATTATTATTATAATTATTATTATTATTATTATTATTATTATATATATATATATATATATATATATATATATATATATATATATATATATATATATATATATATATATGTATTCACATATATAGATGAGGTAAAATCAAAAAATAATTTTTGCACACAAAATAAATTCTAGAAAATTAATTTATAGAGTTTTAATAAAATCTACACTCAAAATATTTTATGAAATATTTTATAATTAATAATTAGTTATTTATCTAGCTATATGAATCAAATAATGGTATTATCTAATTAACTAAGTAAATAATAAAAAGGTTAATAGTAAATAATATGCAAATCTATAAAAGAAAAAATGCCTAACTTGGCAGGGGGAATTATGGGATGCTAATTGTAGGAAGTTGGGAAATAAAAATGACCACAAACAAATTATATATAGATTATCTAAATATTTAACACATAGTTTATGGTCGTTACACCAATGTCATACTAATGCCAAGGGCTCGAATTCTTGTGCCACGAAAAGATCCTACGAGTAGTGTCTCATGTGTAGGTTATTTTCCATGAAGGGCGATACATATTTTGGGATCATCCTATATTATTAATGTCCAAACCACGATGAAGTATCCTAATAAAATTATTGGATTTTATTTCTTTAAAAAAATAATCTAAAACAAATACAAGAAATACAAAATATATATGAAATACCTATTTTTGGGTGAGGGAGTTTACAATCTACCCAACTTAAAAGAATTTTGCCCTCGAAATAAAAAAGGCATGATTTGCGAAATCCTCATCATCGTAATCATTCTTAAAAAATCTCAAAATTAAAATGACTTATATCTCCTAATCTAATCTTACTTGATCACAATCTAAAAGAATTCAACTCAAGTTGACAATGCAACTTCTACCCAACTTAAAATTTAACCATCTATCACATAAGGCTATATATTTATGAAAATTTATTCCTCAAATTATTTAATCATGTTATTCAATCCTCAAAATTTTTAATACCAAATATATCACATGTGATATGCCCTTAATTACAAAAGATAGTCACCAGGTAATGTGATTGGCCTATAGGATATATCTAGTACTATCCGTGTATCAAACTTATATCAAGCACGAGCGTTCGTCTTTTTGAAATAGGGAAAGACGGAGAACAATAATAAAGAATTCAAGGAAGAGATGCTAGAATACAAGTATGAGATTTAAAGTGATTATAGAATTCAAAAGGGAGTTGTCAAGGCAGTTGTGGATTAAAATCCTATTTTGGTAAATTTATATTCACATGCTCATACCAGTATAGTTATGTAACCGATAAGATATGCTCGGAGAAGTATAAGGGCAAGTATATTCGTCTACTAGTCAACTATATATCTCAATCCACGTAAAGTAGTCATGCGAAGAGAGAACCAAGCGCACTAAGGTCGATCAGACCATAATACACTGATTCTGATTTTAGATAATGTATTAGTGTGTGCACCCAATGATACATATGTCATGAACAAGCTCGATAAAAGAATAAGTTTGCAAAACTATGCTATAATAGCAGCATAAGTCGAGGTAGTACAGAAAATATAGGTACGCTGGATTATGATGAGTGAAAGTACAAATTATGTGACTTGAAACTAAAGGATAATCATAAAATCATAATCCAAATGAATAACACAACTATCAAGTTCTAACTACTAAGCACATAATTTCAAAAATCAAGATTAACAACTATAAACCTAGCAAACTATATATCCTAACATAAATGGAAATTACTTGGCCTACAATCGGAAAGGTTAGGTGGCACAAATTAAAAGATGAAAGAAACTTTTAGTCATCGCACAAATAACGAGTGTTAAGGTTTCAGAGGAACAAGATATAAAATTAAAATGAGAGGCTGTTGATAATATAATGGTTTCTTAAGGAAAGGTGGTATGCTAATCTCTGTGTTCGAGGTATGATCATGGAAAATATTAAATTCTTTCTTCTTGGCTTCTTAAGGTACTGTTCTGCTAATATCAAGACAATGATCTAAACTTATAGTTATAATATTATCTTACTATGAAAGTTAGGTTTAGTCCTAATGTTCAATCTTGAATTTCTATTGGTTCCTCAATACTAGGGTCAACAATATGGTCAAATTTCTTACTAACTCTAGTCGTGTCTATACTACTCTTAAGTCCTTCATAAATATATCAAGGGATAATGGTCAAGTAATCTACAGGTAAGGGATGCTAGGGTTCATTAGGTATTCTAAACTTAGTAATGTGTCAATATTCTAGTTGAATTCTTAGTAGGAATATTATTCTAATTATTATCCTAATTACAAGGATTCCTATATTCTAGCAGAAGGCTATACTCAAGAAACAATTAGGGAAGTACATGAATCAAGTAGGATGCAATTATTTAAATAGAACATACTGGAAGAAAGGTGAGTCATAGTCAAATGTGGATGAGATCCTATACTCTAATCCTATTTACAGGCTTGCTTGGTACAGTAACGTAACCAAGACAATATACTTTCGACTTGCATGAGCCACCACAAAAATATGTCATGTCCCAGTCCCAAAATACGTAGAACTAGGAATACGTAAGCATGCCAGTCGTATATACATGGAAACTCCAATATATGGATACCATAATACACACGTACGTTGTAATATGAATAATAAATCACATGTGGTATAAATATTGTCATAAGTCACAGGGCATAACTAAATCTCATCCACATAATCAAATAGAAATAAATAACCAATCTACTATATAACTGAATCTCAATATGAAGTATCAGAGAATGATAGTCGGGTGGAAATAAATCCACTGCCAAACTAGAATATAAGGGAAACCACATAAGAACATCTAATGAATAATGAGACTCGAAGAGAAGACCACCTCGAAAGAGATAAGTAGCAAGTCCTGATTCGTGCTCTTGTAAATAGTCAAGATCGTCTACACCTAGAAAGGGAACAAGTCCTCAGAGGGACGTAACAAGATACATAAAATCATGCCAATTTCAATACAGTAAACATGCATAATAGGTAAAAAATATATAAGTACACTATACAAGATAATCTATATGAATACATAATGACAACAATTTTTTGACGTATGGGTATGGGTAGGCTACTCTATCTAATCTCACAACTCACACACACGTCAGGAACATCAGAAATCGACATACCTCAAGGGTAGCGACCAGCACGATACCAGAAATCGACATACCTTGAGGGTAGCTACCAGCGCGACATAACTACCATAGTGTGTGCTAGTTACTACGATTTACTAGAGTGCTTATAGCCCATATGCCTACTTATTGTCCTCCCCTACCATGATACTATGTGTCAAGTGTGTGTCAACATATATATAGTATATAATTATGACTGAAAGAAAATACACATGCAATGAATATATAAAAATATAATAAGCATGCAAAGTACTGTAAGCAATTTGCCAAGGTATCTTGTCTGGCAAGAAAGCTGCAAAGTGTAAGCGTCTAGACGTCAGGCGCAATGGATCAGAAACCATGGTATCAGAATGAACGTCTCCGGATGCTAAAATAAATATTACTAACGTTCCCAGAATAAGGAAGATAGCTAAAAAATGCTACTCTTTCGTCCAATTTGGACATAGGGGAAAAACGGTAATTTTGGGTCAAAGCGGGTCCACATGTGGGCTATTTTTCACCGAAAAGAGTGCCAGAGGTAAAGGTCTCTAAATGGAACAAATTATAGGTTAAATAAATTTTAAAGGTCGATACGAACTCAATGGTATATCCAAGTTTGGATTCAGGTGAGCCGAACACAAATTTGCCATAAAAGTCAACCGTGGGGCCCGCAAATAGGCGGCTTGGTCAACTGTCTCGGAATCGCATGAAACTTAGGTCACAGGACTAGCGTGATACCAAGAATCTAATGGAGCAAGTTTCATCACATTCCGACGAGCGTACACTAAATGGTGCGATATTTTGTAAAAGTCACGATATGGGGACTTTTTACGGATACAGGTTGATTCCGACGCGCACACACGTCCGAATCAGCTTCCGCGAAAGCCCGCACATCAGGATATACCATACGCGCCTTTTGGTGCAATTGGTACACGACGAGACGGTCCCGTTTGGCGGGACGCGCTCCGTATAATAATTTTCTAATATTTTAAAAATAAGTTTTTATTCGATTTGGAGGCTGAATAATTTAACCTATAGAACAAATTAACAAAAACTAAAAGAATAGAAAATTTCTTGGTTATATGGAGAAGAAAAATCCTTTAATTAGTTTTCGAAAATAATAAGTAAGTTGATGGCAAATTGGGTGTGAATATGGGATTTTGGATTCAAAATTCTGAACTGTTTTGGTCAGTTTTTCTGTCATTTTTCGGTCGATTTTTTGACCAATCCGGGACACGAAAACTTGTCCCGCTTGAATGAAAATCCTAGAGGGTTAGGTTGTGAATGTACATGAATAAACCGCTCGAGAAAAGGATGAGAGATGAGAGAGTTACATCACCTTGAAGATGGTGCTTGAGATAGTGTTTTTGCACGCGTGTGTGCATGTCCGCGGACGGACGGCGGGCGGCGGGCAGGCTGCAGCGGCGCTTCACGACGGAGCCAGTCGGCGGGGGGGTCGTTTGGTTGAGCTAGGGTTAGGGTTTGGGTAATGGTGGATGGTTGGGTTAGGGTTTTGGTTTAGTTTTATTGTATAAGTGGTATATATATATATATATATATATATATATATATATATATATATATATATATATATATATATATAGAGAGAGAGAGAGAGAGAGAGAGAGAGAGAGAGAGAAAAAGAAAGAATTAGAGAGGGGGGCCAGGTAGTTTGCTGCTGTGGGGTTTACTTTTGGGTAGTTAGGAATTTCGGAATTGGGCTTGCTATAGGTTTGTTAGTATTTAGTAATATGTTAGTTATTATTAGTATTATTCTCTTTTCTTTTCTTATTATTGATACTATTAATATTAGCATTATTATTATTACTACTATTACCAATATTATTATTATTACTATTATTGTTATTGTTATTATCAACCTTATATTTATTATTATTACTAACATTATTATTATAATTATTATATTATTATTATTATTATTATTATCTATATATTAATATATATATATATATATATATATATATATATATATATATATATATATATATATATATATATATATATATTCACATATATAGATGAGGTAAAATCCAAAAATAATTTTTGCACACAAAATAAATTCTAGAAAATTATTTTATAGAGTTTTAATAAAATCTACACTCAAAATATTTTAAGAAATATTTTATAATTAATAATTAGTTATTTATCTAGCTATATGAATCAAATAATGGTATTATCTAATTAACTAAGTAATTAATAAATGGGTTAATAGTAAATAATATGCATATCTATAAAAGGATAAATGCCTAACTTGGCCGGGGGAATTATGGGATACTAATTGTAAGAAGTTGGAAATTGAAAATGACCACAAATAAATTATATATAGATTATGTAAATTGTTAACACATAGTCTATGGTCGTTACACCAATATTGTACTAATGCCAAGGGGTCGAATTCTTGTGCCACGAAAAGATCCTACGAGTAGTGTTTCATGTGTAGGCTATTTTCCATGAAGGGCGATACAGATTTTGGGGTCATCCTATATTATTAATGTCCCAACGATGATGAAGTATCCTAATAAAATTATTGGATTTTATTTGTTTAAAAAAATAATCTAAAACAAATACAAGAAATACAAAATACACACGAAATACCTATATTTGGGTGAGGGGGTTTATAAGCACTACAACTTGCAACACCCAAATACTACACTCAGTGCACAGTGTCAAGAATGTGAGGGGTGATGGTGTCTGTGAGTGAACTGTTAGGATTGACAGTTAGCATTTAGGTAGGTAAGTGCCAGTTGGAGGTTGTAGTATGAGTATTCTGATATACTATGGATTAGACAAGCAACTTGGTGTATCAGTACATCATGAGTAACTGAGTTGGTATCATAAGATAGGTAATAGGTAATACATATAAATTAAGATACAAGTATTTAAATAAGGATATTAGTTTAGGTATTTGCTATATACTAAGGTAATACAATATTATGATATTAATTTTAGTAGAGTATTAGATACCAAATTATGGTTAGAGTATTAGAAGTAAGTATGATACTAAGATAGTAACTAGATACTAAAGTATTATATATATATATATTGGTATTTATAGAAGTTCATATAGACTATTAAGATACATATGATAATATATTAACTAGTTACATAAATACCTTGGTGATATTAGCTAGTATAGCCAATACCTTCAAGGTATGGACCTAGAAACCTAGTCACAACCTAGGGTCACCTAGTATCTACTAGTTTAGACTTGTAATCAACCTAGAAGCTAGGTATGGACCAAAAACCAAGGTAAAGACCTAGTTTGATCTAGTTTGACTAGTATGACCTAGTCTTCACCTAAAAAACCATATTTTAGCTTATTTAAGCTTGTTATTATTTTAATAAACTCAAATGATATGTAATTTCATATATAGGTCCGTGTGAAATGAGTTTGGACACCGAGTTACACTATTTGCTCAGGACAAAATATGAGTACATTCTATGATAGTTTCTATTATTTGATGATTATTATAATTCAAGTTTTAGTATTGTGTTGCTTGATTCCTCGACACGATGGTGACACGGATTGGTATTTTATGGATTCACTCTCACGAGATACGTGTATCATACTTGTATGGCTTCTACATCAGGACTCACTTACTGACATCACTTAATTTTATTTTGCTGGCCTCGTACTCGATTTACGTGTCAGGATATGGAATCATTTATACTAATTGGGTGAGAAAATATCTTAGTAGACATGTAAATATTTCTAAAATCTGGAACCACCCCCTACAAGTCTAATCTAGAAATATAGCAGTCGCACACCTCACGTGAGATATTTAAAAATACACTAGATTAGATATATTCTTACTGGTTTACATTATACTTGCTAAAAATACATCATAGCTATCTTAGTTTTAGTTTTGTTTATTTATTATCTTTTTAACATACTCTCCTGATTAACCGTATTTACTTTTCATTGCTCTTTAATTAGTTGTGACTATTTTACTCCTTGATTCGTTCTTTTTTTTGCTCACCATGTATTACTTACTATAACTGTCTTATAGTCTTATCATTTAATTAGAACTGCTATTAGAGGTGTACTTTGCTCCAATCCTGACTAGATAATATTTTTTAGAGGACTTAGAGATTGGTGTCCGATATATTGCGGACCACGAGTGGATGAGGGTGCGGCCTTGGATCTAGTAGCCCAAGAGTGTTTGCCAGGAGGTCTAGCCGGAATCACTAGTTATCCTAGATTATTTTTATTAGCATTTTGGTACCGGATTTGTTTCTGGCTTAGAGTTAAGACTTGGATATTGTTGTTGTTATTTGACGTTGTTGATGTTTAGACTATGTAAATATGTTAAACTTCTTTGATATCTTATCATGCTTTAGATATGTGATTGAGTATTAAGTTGCTTTAATTATCTTGTCCTCCGTTTGGAGTTAAGATATCATTGACATATTACATAAATTATTGTATGAGATGATTAGATAGTATTATTGACCTAGATAGTGTTCTACCATCGACGCTACAGGGTAGGCTGGATGTACTCACGTACTCGTGCCAGATTATCCGGGTGCTACACGTGACATATTTTTGTGGTGGCCCATGCATGTCAGGCTTCAAAAATTAGTGCGATACCGTAGAAGTGCAATGGCATAGTTGTATTACTGTGAGCCTGTGATAGGACATAGGATATATAGTATTGGAATAAGTGAGAATACTTCATCATAACAAAAAAAAAATTCTAATCAATTATTTTTTTTGTCTATATTCATTCAGAATATTTGCTTCTTTGAATATTATTGTCCTTCTTTGATGATATCGTATCTTGTGCCTAATTAAATTCTTTGCTTAGAACTATCTTCAGGATGCCGTCGAAGATTCGGTCGCAGCATTCTGGAGCAACTTCAGAGAGGTTGAAGACTTCTTGACCCCCTATTCGGGCAGTGGTTGATATTATTCCACAGCCACCAGCTCAGTGTGTTGCCTCGCCGGTGCAGGTAGGAGCCTCAGCTGCTTTCGTAGGTCCTCCTCCCTCACCTATTCACAGGACTGCTCCGCCGTTGCATAGGTTCTTTCTCTTTCTCCTCCAGTAACTCAAAGGGTTGTTCCAGCAGCATCAGAGGGTCTTCAACCCCTACCACCCGTGCCAGCTGACGGGACACAGATGTTCTTCTTATTTTAGCAGATGATGGCAACTTAACATAGATAGGCGAATGTTCTGCACCAGGGCATTGAGAATGCCCACCAGGTTATATTAGCTATAGTGGAGAAGGTGGTGTCACCCTAGCCATATGATGCTCATCCTAAATCGGACAACATACAAGACTTTAAGAAGTTGGTCCCCACGACTTTTAGCGGATGGAGGGAATTATTTATGAGGACGACTGACACGAGGACATCGAGCGTATCATGCGTCTATCCCATCTCGTAGGGGATCCGGAGGTAGAGGTGACAGGATTGCAGATGTTTGATATTGTGCGCTCCTGGTTTCTGAATAAACCACAAATAACTACTCCATGGTTGACATGGGAAAGCTTCAAGGATCTGTTCAAGAAAAAGTTCTTTCCACCCATAGAGAGACTCAACTTGGAGCAACAGTTTTAGAACCTCTAGCAGGAGTGCATGTAGGTCGAGGATTATGCCGAGGAGTTCGGCCGATTGAGCAGGTATGCGGGTATGGTACGAGACCTAGAGATCAGGGCGAGTTGCTTCAGAGAGGACCTAAATTGGGAGGTGAAGGCTCTTATTTCTTTGAGCCATGATACTTATACAGTGATTTTTGTGAAGGAACACAAGGTCAAGAGAGATCTGAGTTTGAGGCCCGAGAGGGACCGGGAGATATTTGGTGGCAGTAGTAGTGCGAGATCGGCTAAGCGTCCCCATCTCCTATAATGACGCAAACCGCTCAAGCGGAGAGCCAATTCAAATGGCATTAGTGCGACGACCTGACCCACTTTGCTCAGCTAGAAGACTTACTTGAGGCAAAAGATTTCAGACTTGACCTTTCAGGAGTTTAGACTTAGACTTTCAAAGGCACGCTCGGAGTATCACTCGACCGAGGCGTATCATCGCTAAGGTAGGTGGCTACGATGAACTTGTCTTTTCTTAGCCTGTACACATAAAATATGGATGATACATGCTAGTCTCTAGTTGAATCACCCCTTGCATGCTAATAATGAATACAATGCACCTAGCCAACGGAATAATCCCATCTTGTATTGCTTGTATTAGAACATAGAAATAAAACTTGGCTTATCGTTGGACCCTCACATGCTACCTTAGATTTGTGCTAGTAGACTCCTCTAATGGTTCAAGTTGATTATTATATACTCTTCATAGTACACTGCTTCACATGCTTATACTACTCGTCTAATAGATTTTGTTGCTCGATAATTGTCACGCCCTGGTCCTAAAATATCGAGGGACTAGACATGTGGCAATGGCCCAGTAGCACACACCGATGGGCAAACCCAATTTAATGGACCCATCAGGGTGTACTTAAGCTGTAAAATAATAATAGGGGCAATGGTACTAATCTCATCCACAGAGATGAATACAACAATATCAGAGTATAAAACAATATCAAATCTCAATAAAATATAACTCGGGGTACAACCCGATAATGAGTCTGATACAATAGTCAAGATACAAGAATAAAGATAACAACATCAAATACTAAGTATGGATAAAGCATATACTCTGGAGAAATTCTCGGTGATCACCTCGTCCTCCAGTTCTGGTACTGCTCCAATGACTGCTCTTGCTAATGCTCCTGTCCCGTATACCTCGGGATAGATCTCGTCTGCTATACCTAGAGACATAATCCGGATCCAGGTCCTCAGGGGACATAGCAAGGTACAAGAATAACTCAAGCCATAAATAATACAGTACAGCAATAAATGAATCAATAGGGTAAACTATATAACTAGCTAAGTGTTATGCAAGATGAAAGCATCACTAGAACTCAGGCTGAGACCACTACAAGCTCTGTGTCGGGGAGCCGGTAGCAGTGATATCATGTAGTTGTCTAGCTCGGAGTGAGATTACGATGCCGTCATAATATAATCAACCTATAGCCTGTGTGTCTCTTTTCACCCAATGTAATCACACGTCTCATGTCCACGACGTCTCATGTCCATGTCACGCAAGATCATGACCTCTAACTGATGCAGTGAGTCATAAAGATAGCTAAGTATATGAATATAATATATGTCAAGAAATATGTAGCCTATACAGAATCACCATGAATATCTTAGGAAGATTCTATCTCATGAATGGGGTCAGGTGTCCTGAGGTATGACGTACTTGATAAGGCAATCACGAGAATGTATAGGGTCTCGATATCCATATCTAGGTGACATTACACAACTCTGCGTACAGTGTTGACACCCAAATATTATTCGGACGCTAAATAATGTCACACGGTCCTAGGTTAAGCATGTACAATATATAAATAAATCAAGATAACAATATAAAGCAGGTACTGCAAGTTTGGTAAGGTACACTTGTTTGGGGTTCTGGCTCCAACTGTTGCTCTAGTATCAGCGGGACTTGCAGGTACTCTTCCAGTTGCTGAAATAAATGTTACCATCAGGTTCAGAAGACACTAAATAGCTAGAATTGCCTATCCTTGAGTCCAATTTGGACACAGGGGCAAAAGTGACAGTTTTTGGTCAAAACGGGGTCCACATGTGGCCCGCTTCGCACCGAAAAATATGTCAGAGACAATATTCTCCAAATTCGTCAAACCTAGTGTCAACAAGTGCAGAACAACGATACGAACCCAACAGAATATTCAAAATTGAATTTCGATGAGCCGATCACAAAATCGTCCGTCAAATGGAGCCGTAGGGCCCACGATACGCAATTTTGTCAACGTTCTCAGAATCGAACCAAACTTGGGTCACAGGACCAGCATATTGCTACGAGTCCAATGGCGCATGTTTTGTTTCGATACGATGTATGTACACGAAGATACAACGAGTTCCAGAATAGGGCCGATATGGGTATTGTCGACGGATACGCGTTGATTTCGGTGTGCACGCACATCCAAATCAACTTTTGCAAAATCCCACACATCCATATTAACATCGCGCACCTTTTGGTAAAGTTCGCACACGAACAAGTTGTCCCATTTAGCAGGGCGTACTCAGTTCCGGGGAAAAATAGGGTATTAATTTTCCTGATTTTGGGTCACAGTTTTCGTTCGCCACAGGACACGATACCCCGAACAAGTTGTATGGGTATCGTGAGGGTCACGCAGTCTACGCGTCACAGCAGACAAAATAAAAAATGGGGCAGCAAGGAGAGAGAAATAGTCACCTGAACAGGGCTCCGAAGAAGACTAAAAATGCGTATTTTTGCGAGGCGGCGCGATGCGACACGGTGGCGGCTGCTAGGATTTCTGCGGTGCTCGTCGGAGCTGTCGCCGGTGCTGGAGGCGGCCGGAGGAAGGCGGTGTTGGGGCCATCGAGGTGGCGCTGGGCTTCTACGGGTCGCAGGCGGCTAGGGCACAACGGAGGCGGAGACGCGGTGGTGTTCGTCGGGGCAGCTAGCAGAGGAGGAAGGTGGCGGTGGTGCTGGTAGACGTTGGTGAAGGCAGAGGAGACGGCGGGGTCGAGGTTGGCCGGGGACGGCGGTGGGGAGAGTGGCGGTGGCCGGGTGTAGCGGGCCGAGGGGTTTTATAGTGGTGGAAACGGTGGCTGTTAGGGGAGGGGAATCGGCTGAGGGAGGCGAAGTGGTGGGTTGCAACCATTGGGGAGGCGCTGGGATCGCGGTAGCCGGCGGTTATGGGCGGAAGGCAGCGGAGGAGAATCGTCAGAGTCGGGGGTTACATCGGTTAGGGATTTGAGATTTCGAGTTTCGGGTCGGGTTCGGGTATGGGTCCGGATCTGACCCGATCCGATAGGGTATGGGTCGGGTTCGGGTTTGCCGGTTCCGGGTTGGATTTCAGACCTGACTCGACCCGCTAGGGTTTAGAATTTTGGCCGGTATGGGTTGGTTCGGTTTGGGTCCGTTCTTTAAATCGGGTTTATTTTGGGTTTAATAAATAATTTAGTTTTTAGGTCTTTAAAAATGGTTCTGGGGTCCAATAAATTCCAGGAAAATTACCCTATGTCTAATATTTTATTTTACACCCAAAAATATTATTTTTATAGTATTTTCATATTTACTAAAAATATTTAAATTTATTTAATTCCAAAATACCTTGATTATAATTAGTGAAAAATCACAGAAATTTCAGAAAAATTTCTGAAAATTGATTTTTAAATTATGAGAAATCTTATGGTTTACAATAATGTCACTGTATGGTTTTACTCCTCGCACTACCCCATAGATCCGTGCTAGCGTAATCGCCTATCTTCTAAAGTAGACTATACCGTAAGTTTTTTATGCTAATGATTCAACACTGATCTAATGCTTGCCTGTTTTATATATTCGTTATGCTCATCACATAGATTCATGTCACAATCAGGTAATACTATCCATATCTTACATTTTATCTAGTTAGCCGAAAGACTATCGAATAGTCATTCCGTACAATATGGACTTGCAATTATTCGGGACCATTAGGTCGCCAAGGCAGTTCTCGAACTAGGGGCATGCATCAAGTCAAGTTGAACTTTGAACGAGAACTATGTCAAGGTAAGTAAGAATCATAGCTCGTGGAGCAATACTCGTTCAGAACAAGAGTCAAGATTAAGCATATCATGTCGTGAATCTTGTGAATCTGGAAGACCCAAGACTTGCATAGTCGCAGATAACTTGGTGCAAAAGGAAGATTTTCGAATCTTATTCTACGGACGGTCTCTAAGGTACTGGGACCGATCCAATCCAGGCAGAACCACGTGATAGTCTTGTGAGCTAGATGGGATGGTATTTAGAACCTCGTACACTTTTTGTTGCATACCATCCTCGGCAATGACTATAACTCATCCTTTATGGCTATGCCAGCGACTCTAATTCATATAGATAAGTCATCCTCGCTTAGAGGCAATCCTCGTGTAAGTCATTACATTGTATCTAGTAATATGGAATACCTGAATGAATATGAGTGAGAAGACATCTGTACATATTGAACACCTGTATAATCTGTTGTAACCCATCTGAGTATAACACATCTGAGTAATCCGTGTAACTCGTGTACCTGAATAAAAAAGTCACTCGTGATACTTATGTTTGCTTATGCGATTCTTTGGATTTTATTATATATATTCGTGGTTGGTTTAACTTGGTTTTATCCTTAGACAGGGAAGGACGAATGGTAAGTTGGTAAGTTTTGCCGTATTTCTCTTATATCGCATTGTGCACTGCCACACGAGTTAGGCTTTACATTATGGCATAAAACTGATCCTAAGGCAAGACTAGAAAGATAACTTAATAGATATTGCACGAAACCTACATAACATGTTTGGATTTATCGAGCGGACGAGAAGCCTTCCCACTAGTGTGTATGTGTGTGTTATTTATGTATGTATGTAGGAGTGAGTTATGAATTAGGGATGAGTGTTAGAATACCAGTATGTATGTATGTGTTCTATATGTAGTAAGTATATTATGAGTGGCTGCGTGTGTGCACACTTGTGTATAGGTTGTGTTGTGTGTGTCATGAGGGTGTGTAGTGCAGTGAGTTAAGAGAGAGTATTATGTATGTGTGTGGGCGAGGGAGTAAGTAAATTGGTATAACCATAGGTAGTTGAGTGTTCATGAGGGTGTCTCATTTGTGCTAATGGGTATATCACGATGTAAAAGTGAGTGAATTGGACATGAATAGTATTGGTGCCAGAATCATGAGAAGTGTTGGGTCTATGATTTTATGCACAGGTGCACATGAGAACTGTAGTATTGTGTCTATATGATTGGTGTTTATGTTGGGTGATATGTATCTCAAATCTATAAGAAATGTGTAGAGATATTTGGAGCTTTATGTAGAGTAGAGAAGGTTTGTGTTCAGGTGTAAGAGTATGAGGTATGAGTGCTTGCATGGCAGCAACAAGTATGGGTGTGCACACTAGTGCACAAGTGTGCAGGTAGTAAAGAAAGAAGTGACTGCACATTAGCAGCTGTGTGCTTGTGCACACATTGAGAAGGAGTACATCGAGTTGTAGTTGGTACCTTGCTTGCAGTGTGAAGGGCTCCGGTAAAGGGTACACCAAGTCTGTTTCAGAACTGAGATAGCAGAGCAACGGGCAGCTAGGGTAGTATGAGGGTTTGTATGAATGTTAGCAATATAGGTGAGTTTTTGTGTTGGCGAGGCACTACTGCAGGGTTGGAGACCTCAATATTGCTTTATAAAGGTTGTCCATCTAGTATATCAAAACTCACAAGTGCTACTCATTTAAATTTTGTTTAGGACGGTCATCCATAAGAAGAGAAACTGTAGTGCAAGGGTGTCATGACCCGTACCCAAAAAATTGGACATGAGTCGTGGGTACGTCCATCCTATGCCACAGAATCGGCGGTAGCACGCTGTCTAGGTCCGTTCTAGGTCACAACTATCTATAACTTACAATAACCTGTCAAGATAACCTCTCCAAAATAAGGGCAACATATGATATATATATAAACTCAATCACAATAACTAGGGGAAGAGTAAAAGCACGATAAGATATCAACAAAGAAACAAAGAACCAAAGAGAGCATATACAATATCCAAAATATACAGTCTAAGTGTAAGAGTCTACAATATCTCACAGTAGTACCAA